>WAAG01049981.1:39970-53895 GCA_013390105.1 Tichodroma muraria | reverse complement strand
CCCTTGTCCTGTAATTGAACAGCCTTAAGCAAACTTGGAGATGTGGGCAAAAAGGCTGTTTACCTCCCGTATCAGTGGCAGCTACATGAACTAAGCAAGCTTATATATGCTGATGTTTGGAGTTTTTTTGACAGATTCAATTTTTATTTTTATTTTTTTTTTGGGTTCTCCCCAAGGTGTGAATTGCCACTTGGCAAAAAGTATCTGGACACTAGAATGTGTCATTTGGTGCCCTAAATGTTTATGTCCAAACCCCTGCCACTGATGACACAACATGCTGCAAGAACAAAAGTCTGTTGGCTGGAGTCCAAACTGGTTTCCTAATTCACACCTGTGCATTGGCAGACAAGCAGCCGTCAATCCCAGACTCTTGCTGTTATGGCCAGGGCTGGAAACGTTTCTGAGTGCTCTTGGGAGGGATTGGGTAAGAAAAAACAATAGAAGAAAAGTAAGAAAACAAAGGTAATAGATTTATAGGAAACAGGGCTGCAAAGGATATCAGGAGGCTGAATTGACAATGCTGGTGTCATCCCTGATAGACGAGATTAAAAAAAAATCTCTTTGAAATGCATTATGGCCACAGAGCCACAGATACAATTTGTTAGAAACTAATTACTCTCTACATCTTCTAAATCTTAAAGCACCTTCCCAGAGTGGTAGACTGGAGTTTCAGTGGCTGCACAAAAGTTGCTATATCTTGTTTGAGTATGTATAAAGTATCTGTATAAAATATTTATCTACAGGATAGAAGAGTATAGGTGTGCATGATTTTTGTAACACTCTGACAAGAAATGGAGTTTTCCTAGAGTAAGGCTTGTGTAGCATGCTTGAAATTTGGCTCATAACCAGCTTGTACAACTTTCAGGTTTATGGATGGATTTTGTGTTTAAGAAGTAGAAGTAAATAAAAGCAGATTAAAAAAATTGACTACTATGCAGCTAAATCACCTTTAGAAAGGTATCAAGGCCATGTCTCCTCATTAGTTTCTTTCTTCATTAGTACTGGAAGAACAAAGAACAGCATTTACTCTATATTCTAAAGATTAATTGAAGTGGGGGATGGAGTAGTGAAATTGAATTAGTAAATTATTAACCAATTTCTAAGTAATAAGAAATAATCTATTACAGAGGCTATCCCTCCATCTAGAGATTTGTCTTAAGCATTTGTCTTTAGGAGAGATAGAAAGAATAAAGGGATACAGACTAGAGACAATCCATCAAGTCAGCTATTGGAACATGAATAATGAAGACCTTTGAACTTGGCAAATCTTCCAGATCTCTCTCTCTTAACTGTGACTTACAGATTGTTCCAGGGTTGCTGTTTAATCTAATATCCTCTTTTTAATTTTGCCCCCCCCTTTCATTATTAAAAATGTTCCTGTTATAATCTCAGCATCTGACAGCGAATGCAACAGTTAACAAGGCCCGAATCTGGCAGTGTGTCAGCTCAGGAACTCCCTCCAGCCTGCAAATACAGCTCCACCCACTCACATTTTCAGAAGTGGAGCCTGGTGCCAAGGCAGCTCTGGCAAGGTGGCGACTGGGGAAGAGGAGGTTCTGGCTTCTTTGATTTCTGAAGCTGCTTATGAACAACTGGGTTCTTTCTTCCTTTTTGAGTCAAACCTCACTTTGATGGCTGGAAGGTTTCCTCATTGCCTGTTTCTAAGATTAAAGCTCTGATTTACTTTTAGAAACCAAAATAAGTAACACTAGTGTCCAACTGAAACCAGCAAACTTGCCTTGTGTAAAGTTCTGACTAAGAGGGAAGGTCTGGCTCTCACTAAAAATACTTCTCAATAGCCTTGTGGTTTAAAAGTGTTTTGAAGCAGCTCATGGGGGTGAGAATTTAATCTGTCCATCCCTCCTGGCTCCTGGCGTATGGGATGTGCATGCAGCATGTGTGAAAATATTGGGAAGGAGGAGGGAAAAAGGCTTATGGGGTACTCACAAGCATCTTCACCCACCCCAACTGCCCAATGGAGGTTATGGCTGTTCTAAATCCACCTGGTCCCCTGGTCTGGGAAGGGCTAAAGCCTTTACACCGGTGTAAAGCTCTGTTCCTCTCTGCCTGTGTGGTGGTCTCCTTCTGCCCTGCTTCATAGGTGTACCTCTCAGCTCGCAGCTGCAGCCCACAATACAGGCACAGTCTCTGCTCAGAAGCACAGATGTGTTTTATCCCAAGGTCTAACTGTGCTCCACAGTTTACAGGACCCTGTGAATGGCCTTGATGGATTTTAGAGATGGGAGTGGGGAGGCCAGAAGTTGGATTTTTTGGAAAACATCTACCCAGTGGTACATGAGCTGTGCCAGATTTCCCTGGCCGGGCTGCAAACGGCAAACACACATTGCTGTCTCTCAGACTTTTGCCTAGGCTTCAGTGCAAGCCCACAAATGAAGTACTGCATTCTTTACTCCCACCTCCAGTGTTAAATGAATAGCTGCTTGACTCATTGTACTCCATGCAGTTTTAATGAATCACTTCAGTTCCAGGGGTGAGCCTCTCTCCCCAGCCTGCTTCCCTGTGTGCCAACACCCCTGTGTCCTCCCTGCCGTAATCCAATGGCTTAGACCACCTTCCATTCATTTCCAGGGCCTGCCAGGAGTGGGAAGTTGCAAAAGGACACAGGTGAAATTGTTCTGTGCCTGGGGTTCATTTTCACCTCAAATGGTGCTACTCTTGTTCCCTATTAGCCTACAGCTCTCAGCTCATATTCAAGAGGGGCCTGAATCCAATTTCTCCCTTACTCCTCCCCACCCCCCAATGATTGTTTGCTCTAGTTTGTAAACAAGAGAACAGCTACACACCTCAAGTAGCTTGTTCACAGTGTCTTCAGAATATACCCTACCTCTGAAAAAGTCAGAGGAAGCTCTTGGACTTGTTCTGTTCAGCTTCACTGTGTAATTGGGCTCTAAACCACATCAGACCCAAGGGTAGATCCACAATGATTGCCTGCTGTCTGGCAACACTGACTGATGATGATTTCTCAGCAGAACTTTTGCTTGGAAAACTTAATTCCTTCTATTATTGCTCTCACGACACTGTGTGCAAAGATGAGCTTCAGTAGCATCCACAGCAGATGCACTTCTGGATCTGGCTCTCCCCTCCCTCACGCCTCATGCAAAGTTCTGCCCTTCCTCCTGCTGCACAGAGACACACTACATCTAGAAAGCATAGATGGGGAGAGCCTGCGCTAAATTTTTCTGACTAGAATGCATGTGGTGCCCTCTCTCAACACTAGTCTGCATTCGCTCTTCCTCTGTGACTCAGGGGGAGGTTTACAGCCTCTGAAAAATTCTGTTTTCTCCTTCGTATATCCCAAGCCCTTTGTGTTAAACCACGACAAAGGAAGATACAGAGATTGCAAAGGAACAAGGGATTTTCTTGTAATTTCAGCATTTATTTCCTTCTTAAAGATGCAGTTGTATAAAATAAGTGATGTCCTGGCAAAGGCTAGTGTTGTGCTGTGCCAGACAATTTTATCACCCTAGCCCATGAAGGCTCTAGTGTACAACATAAAGCTGCTTTGCTTTCCAGCATGCCAGTTTTTTTCAGTGCCAGATCTCACTTGGCGGCGCCAAGGAGTTTTCCTTCAAAATTAGCCCCTCTTCAGCCTCCTTCTGGCCTGCTGTAGGTACCCCGGGTGCCGAGCCGAGCAGAGCCGGGCTGGACGGCACCGTCTCGGCGACAGGAGGGGGAGCTCGCAGCGCGCCGGCTTTAATCAGCGAATTAATTTATCAACGCCGCAAAATCACCACTGCCGCTGAGATGCCCGTAGGGCCTTTCTGCACACCTCCTCCCCCACCCCCCACAAAAAGACAACAGAAGAAAAAGGGGAACAAGCGGGGTGTGTGTGTATTTTAGGGTTCAGGTTAGGTTGGAGAATTACACTAAATTAAAGGGGAGGTGAGAGGCAATGCAGCTGCTGGGAAGTGATGGAGAGGGGGGATCTTAACATATATTTATGGCACTAGCAGCGATGAGTAAGATGCTCCCAGTAGTCAGTAACACCTCTGCTCTGGTAGACTGGGACAGGTTCACAGCTGGTGTAGGCTCCTCAATTCAGCTGAGCAATCAAGGGTTGTGCCCACTTGCACTGAACTTAGTTGTGTGTGTGCTAGGAGACCTGTGAAGAGAGCAAAACCCACGCCAGTTGAAAAGTTTTTGTTTCCAGAAGTGAGACAGAAAAGCATCAGCTACCAGTCTCAACATAAAATCAAAAGACTCATCAAGTTCTCCTCCGGAGTATGAATTCAGGAAAAGGGTACTCAAGTCTGTGCCGTTACATGGGGTAGTAGGGGCAGAATTTGGGGTCATGCACAAACTTCCTGCCACACCTTTTGTCCTGACCCCAGGCTCAGCCCAAGTTGACATCAAGCCTCTCGAAGTTAGGATGCTTTTCTGAAAAATTCGTCTCAGACTTGGGGGTACCATGGTTTACTTCTTTTGCTGTTTTTACTCTTTTCTCTGAGAAGTCAACTGAAGGCAGAGTTTGGGAAAAATTCCTAACCTGTCAAAGCACCTTCCTGAAGACATTTCTCCCCAAGAATGCAGAGGTAATTGCAGCTTTCAGAACGCATTTGTCCAGACAAACCTAATATCAGTTGCTATGGATCTAAGCCACAAGGAGTACCTGTGTTGGTTTCACAGCAGCGGTGAGAGCAGGTTTTCATGGTGGCAGGAGCAAGCCCTGCCTGCCCTCGTGCACAGCCTGCTGGTGCAGTACTGCAACTGAGCTCATCTCTAAAGTGGGCAGTAGCTTTCCTAGTGCAGACAGCCCTGCAGAAAGTTAATCTCCTAATATTGTAGTGATAAATTGGAGAGAGATTTCTTTTATGCCCCCCCTAAGTGCCTGCATAATTCTCCCATATAAAATCCACGAAAATTCCCAAATTTGATATTCGGCAATCTCTCATGAGAGAGATTTTAAGGTAAATTATCCTCCTCCTTATCTATAAGCTCATGGCCCCCATTATTAGTGCAAGCTGAGCCTACGACTAGTAAAAAAGAGCTTACCTCTTGACCTAGAGGAGAAAGAATCTAGAGAGATCAAAATATATAATGCCAAATTAAATAATTTCCTGATGAGCTCTCACAGATAGAGGGTTGCATCTTCCCTTGCTGTGGAAAAGGAACAGGTTCTCTGCAGGCGAAGAAAGCTTTCTACAGATACAGCCCTGTGATACATTTAAACAGAATGAACCTCATTCTTAAACCTATCTAAAAATGTTAGTAGAATCATGAACACTGACCTTAAAATGAAAAATGATTTGCAACCTTTGCAGAGGTGTCTTTATCATACTGCCATATTTTAAAGTATTTTATCCACTCAGCTACACAATCTTACCATTCATTTGCAGTTGTCATTTTACCTACAAAAGAGTTCACTTAATATCCCCCAAAGCAAGAGAAATGTAACGAGTATTACAAGAGGAAAATTATTACTAGTATATTATATAGAAAGGCTGTAAAGTTCAAACAGAGGGAGTTGTGTGTGCACACCACGATTCATGCAAATTACGCTTAATAGTTTAACGCTGCATTAAATTTTTCCTCCTGAATAAAAATGCTTCTTTAGTTATTTTTCTAATAATCTATGTAACTTTGGGGAACTAATTAAGGCAAACCATTTCCAATGTGCCTGTTTAGCTGCCTATATCAAGTGGCCTGATTTCTAAAAGTGCTGACTACTGAAGCTATAGTAAATATTTTGCATCCCTCACTACCTGGTAATTTTTATGTGGTCAGTATAAATTTAGGAGCCCTGTGTCAGCTACTTACGTGATACTTGTGGTTTAATTGTTTACCTGTAAGACCATAGCTCCCAGTAAGAAAATTAAATCTAAGAAACCTTTTTAGTAAGCTTATTTCTCCTTTCCTTTTCCCCCTTCTGCTCTAGGAAAAGATGCTGACCTATAAGACTTTCAATGTAAAGGTGTTTCTGTAGCTGCAGGAAAATGCTGATATTGCTTCTTGATTGCAAGAGGAGCATGTGACACATAATTAATCCACATATGGACAAGGATGTCTTCCAAGAGTAGAAATGGAAAACTAATCAAGAGCACACATGACACATTGGATCCAGCACACATGCTTCCCTAGGACTTCTTGGCTGCTTCACATCTGGCTTGGAGTGCAGGCAGAGCAGCACATGACTGCCTGCCTGCTTTCATGGAGATGATTGCTGGTCTGAAGCCTGGCTTCTCCTGCAAGGCTTCAGTTTCATCAGCTCAGTGAGTGTTACAGCATGGTTCATCTTGCCTGGACTAGGGTTTTGAACGTAGGGTTTTGGAAGTAGTCATTTGCTTCCAGTGAACTCACATTATCCAAAATGAATGTTTTTAATCCTAAGCCTTTGACTTGGTGTATATACAGGTTTTGTACTGATGTAACTAACACAGGTGATAGCATGATTTTAAAAACTTTTTTATTTTTCTAAATCCGGGGACATATCCCAGAGAAGAAAATCCCTGCTGGCATTTGACTTGAAAACTGCATATGGAGACCTTATTTTGACTACTGATATGGATGTTGAATTCTCATTGACTTTAGCAGATGATCTGCTTTAGAAAGGATGGAGGTGTCATGTTTTATATCACTGTGTTGGCTACTGGAAGCAGCTGTGCTTTCCAGTCACAGAGAAAATTACTGAAGTCTCAAACAGGATGCTGAGGTTCCCATGGCTGAGCACCTCTGGAAAGGTTTAGATTTGGTTTCCCAGGAACTTATATCTTTCCTCAAAATGTAGATGAACAGGAAGACAAACTAATTCTTCATTCCTGGTTGCCATGTGTTATATAAAGATTTACAGAGCTGTTCGTAGCAAGTGCTTTGGCTGTGCTGTTTACTGCTTCAATGAGAGACCAAGTAAGATTTTTATATTCCTCTCCCATAATATTTAATGAGCAATATTTATGCTTATGTCAGAGATATGCTTTGAGCCGTGATTATTGTCTGCAATTTTGCACTCTAATGCGATGTCCAACTTCAATACTCGCTGTTATGAGGCACCATTATGAGTCAGTGGTCCTTGTCGTCTGATCTTACAAAACATAGAGAGTGGTTATGTTTTAGGAGGCTGAAAAGGTCTGTGAATGTGAGTAGTGAATTATGAAACTGTTGAATTTTTGTGTTCTGAATCTGAAGAGCAGCCAACCTACAATATATATATACACGCACATAAAAATGCACATATGCACGCACACAGAAACAGTACAGGTCTGGGGACAAAAATTCAACTCTGTACATGTATCCTGAATCAAATATACTAAAATAAACCTCTACCACATTGTCTGAAAAGCATCCCGTAAATAGAAAGGTGCTCAGACATGTTTGACCCTGCTAGCAGGGTACCATGCATCAGCTGCTCTGCAATACCTCACTTGAAGAATCTGACTCATCAGTCATGCTGCCTCCCTTGTACAATAGGCCAAGAGGATGGGCACAATCTCACATCTCACAGGAGTCTATTTATTCAGCCTCATATTGAAGGCAAGAGTCTGAGCTCTGTTTCTGAGGGAAAGAGATGACACGAGGCTAATTCAAAGAAAACATAAGGGACAAGACCTTGGTGTGGCCAAAACACTGTGAATGTATCAAAGTGGAAATTTGCATCACCTCAAGACAAGGACTGATGTACTTCGAAACAAGAGCCTTAATGAAACAGGGCATCGTTTCTCTTTAAATATCTGTTATCTGTTACAGGTCAGATTCAATCAGCACTTCAAAATGCAATTGATAGGCAACGATTGAAGAAGTATTTCAGGCTTCCCTCAAATATTCATCTTAGTAGAACTGTATTCAAGGTACAAAACTTTCATTGATATCTTTGCACGGAGGCTTTTAATCCCTCTCATGGAATGATGGAAGGAAAGGAAAGCAGAGAGTGAGCAACACTCATGCACAGGTTCATGAGAGCGGGAGGGAGGGGGTTTAATGTCAAGGAAATTGTCAAATCCGGAAAAAAATATATCAAAAAGGGCTTTCACAGTAGCTCTCTTGGGGAGAACAGCTCTTCAAGCAAGTTCTCTTGGGGCTGAATCACACAATTCATTAGAGACAATTGGTGGGTAAAATAGTAGCAATGATCTTTGAAAAAGAAAGGTCTGATTTCCACTTCCCATTTTGTCATAAGCTGTCAGGAAGTGTTATACAGTGCTATTGAACAGCTGTTGCTGTTCTTCTTAAAGATGGGTGATGTAACGCTGGTAGAGAGCCTTGCTCTCAGCAGATCTGTGAAATGGGATGGAAATACCTCTGACCCCCACCCCATAATGCTGTGAAATCTTAACTGCCCTGGTTTTCTTTCTGAATTCAAGAAATTCCATTTTGTTCCCTGGGGCATTCCTGGGTTGGATTTTAATATTTTTCTTGCAGGGTCCTTCACCAGCTACTGTCACTTTGAATGGTTCCGGGTCTGGGTGAGGAGGCAGTGGAGAAACAGGAAAGAGGATGGTGGGAGAGGAGATGATGGTCATTCAACTAATCAAAGCAGGCTTTATAATAGCTAGTCCTGGGTACTACTTCAGCATGCTTTTGTTTGACTGCTGACAGGAAACAGTTCTGTAGTGACATCTACACTCTGTTAGGAGATTTGGAAAGTAATTAAGACTGCTCTTTAAACAGGGTCTCACAAACTCTTGTTAACACCCTCCTGATTGATGCCAGCATAGATGAAAAGAGAACCAGCCTCCTTTTTAAGAGGCTTATAAAAAGCCCCCACATTACTAAAGTAATATTTTTTCATGTAATTAAAGCTGGCAGAGTGTTGGTGCTACCTCAGAGAGAACTGAATCAGTACCTAGTCACTTTGGTCAATGTTCCTGCCGTTCTTCAGGCAGCCAAATGACAGTGAGATGGAGGAGCTGCGATGGATCTTTTGCAAAAAGCACTAGAGTGCAAGAAGATGGGGGAAGAGGCAAACAATTCCCTGCTTCAAAGCACCACCCGGCAAGGGCTTCTAACTCAGTGGTGCAGCTGAGGCTGTCAGCCACATCTGACACACACGGGTTGGATGGCTGCACTGAGCTGTTCAGCGTTCGTGCGCTACACGAGCCCCGCTGACGCGGAGAGGTTTGTGTGCCTGCGCCACCGGCGGTGCTGTCAGCGCGCTGCCGAAGGGTCCCAGCCGGCAGAGCGGTCCCCCCGCTCAGGTTATCCTACCTGCAGCGGCTCTGGAATGTCTTCTGTCGCGAGGCATCACCAGGGACATGAGGGGTGAGTCTCTCACTGGAGATGGATCTTGTGGGAAACTGCAGTGGACAGCCTTGTTCTTTAACAAACTCAGCATCTCCTGGGTTGGTGTACTAAGGAGACATTTTTATGCCTGCACGCAGATAGTTCGTGTTACTTTGCAAGAGTCTATATTTTAAGGTCTCACAGTCATTGTTTTATATGCACTGACAATTCAGATGCTCCTTTCATCATGCAGCTGCGAAAGGGCTATTACTGGGACACCTTTACCACTGATCCAGTACAGCAGTAGACTGTGCAAGCTGAGACTCTTAAGAGGAAAGAGCTCGCTCCCACTGCCACTGAAGACAATGTCTATTTTCACAGTGTAAGGGATCAAATGCCAGTGGGAAGAGCCAAGAATTTTCAGGCTTCTCAGAGGAATATTATAAACAAAGCAGAGTAAAAGCAAAGGTGTAAAAAATGCCTTGACAGTGCCTTTTAAGAGAGTTGCCATGTGTTATTTTAGCCAAGTCTTTTTTCTTTTCTTCTTAACGTCGTGTGCTAAAGTTCTCAAAGCTGCTGGCAATACTCAGTGGAATAATTTTAGAACAACCTTAATAGAATGAGCAGAATAAAGTATTGTTCAAATATATTGTAGCAAGATAGCTTTTTAATAGAACAAGTTATTCAAAACACTGATGGCTAGGGCTTGTGAATGGAAAAAATCTCCCCTGTGTTTAATTACCCCAGCCTGTCTTTATTTCCTTTGTATAATTCTAAACACTGTTCACTTGTGCTGGACATAGTCCAGTTGGAAAGTTGGTATTTGTTCAACGATGTGTCCTGTTCACAGGCTGGAGATCCAAACTGGATGACTACAGCCAGTCATCCTACCTGACCTCCCACATAATGTAGGTTATGCCATTCCACCCCACAAAATCTGCAGTGGAAGGAATTACTCTTTGCCACTATTCTGGATTCAGGAAAGCATTTCTATTTAGAGCAGTACTTAAGCACACACTTAACTTTAATGATATGCTTAATTCCCATTTAAATATGCAGTGAAGTGCAACTTTTGAGTTTGCACCTTTGTGAGAAAACATTATGGGGTTCAGTAACTTGGTCATACTGAAAAGTGTACTTTATGACTCCCAGAGCAAAGTTAAATCTGAAGAGTTTATTCAGAAAAGTCAGATTGCTCACTGAGGTGACCTCCAGAGCAGTCAGTTTTGTTTGGGGATTTTCAGGCCTATGGGGCTGCAGCGGTGTTGCCATTTGTGGTATGAAGCTGCTTGGGAACTATAAGTGATACCCCTTTTCATTTCACTTAGTAGAAAGGATATGTGAATCAATAATATTTCATTAATTCAGTAACAACCTCTGTTAAACCTCTCAAAAGACAAGAAAGAAGAGAAGCTGATTTTGTCTTAATTTTCAAGGTTTTTTTCACTTGCTTGGGGAATGGAGAAAATCTCTGCTGCACCATAATACCCTACCTAATTGAGCTCTTAGATTAATGTTTAAACTTCATTTGCAAGTCCATTACCAAATCTAATCAGTTACAAAGGTACCATTAAGGAAAGGATTTTTTTTCAAATCCACTTCTAATTCACATCTCCCCTCACAACTGTCCAAGGCGCTGGCAGTGGCTGCAAGTACTGTGTTATAGACATTGTACTTATACCAGGAGGGAAAAAGAAACTGCAGAATATTTTCAGTGGAGATAATAAAATACAAAATTACATGAAGTTCTTGTACTGGTATGAGCCAAAAAGGGATTGGTTAAATCTTGAATCTACTGAAACCTTCAATTATCAAAGAAAAACAATACTAATGTTCAGCCTCTTTCAAAGTGATGATACCACCTTTGAGAAGGTGATAGATTGATTGCACTGAAGACTTTTCTCTAGATCCATTACATGCAAGAGATATGCAGCATTATCCACAGTTTCTTCCTGTGAAATCAAATCCTGCCTTAGCCCAGAAATTTCATGTCTGCTTAATTTTCAGTGCTCATGTAGTCCTCAGCCTTGTAACTGATAAATGCTCTTTGCATTCAAAACGAAATGTTCCTTTTGAGCTGCACATCAGAACAGGACCACCAACTTCTCAGTACTTGGGATTGCAGACAATATAAATGCTAACACACAGCTGACCTGACCAAAGCTGAATGGGTGACTTCAAGCCAAAGGCTGTCTCTCCCATTACCTAATCCCTGAGACATCCAGACTCCCATTCTCATCAGCACTTAAAAAAAAAAAAATCTGGACTTTATTTTTATAACTGTTCTCAGAAGATAAACAAAGCTGAAATGAAGATCAAGAAATGAGCAGTATGATATTTTACAGACACCCCTACTTTCAGGCAAATCAAAGTTTTGCTGTTGTGTCTGTTTTGTTGGGGAAAGCTCTGCCTACCCAGGGTGGTTGGCCCTGAGCTTTGGATGGCAGGGCTGTTTGGAGGTAGTTGCTAATAGTCAAGGGTTTAGTGACCTCTTCTAAATCTCTTGATGCATATATTCATTTCCTAATCCTAAACCCTCTTTAGAGCCTGCTTACCCCATCAGCCTAGTAATCTCTACAGAAAGCAGTGATTGGGAAGGAGTTTTGCAGAAAGTAAACTTTGAGAAGAAAGTAACCCTAAAAGAAGAAAGTAACAGTAAAGATAATATTGTGCTGTGCTGGCTTGCCCACTAAAACAAGGGTATCTTCTGGTGGTCAAAAGCTCTCTGTTTATGGACAAGAGAGGCTTTTCCACCAGGCTTCTTGGCTTAAAAAGTACATAGCATAAAACTGTGGAAACTCTAAGGTCTCTCTTATGCTGTATCACTGGCTTGCTGTGTGCCCTTCGGCTTCTGTCGTAGCATCACTTCTCTGGTTTGACAAAAACAGGAACGATGATTGTTGTATTAGCATTCACCTTTGTAGAGCACTTGGAGATCTGTGGATAAAAAAAGCGCTGTGTAAGTACTCCTGCAATGATATGCTGCTGCCTTTCTGTCTCCATGTGCAGAAAAGAACAAGAGCAAAGAACAAAAAGAGAAGCAGGTGAGAATGATTAATAAATATTCAGCCTACGATGGCCTCTCTCCCCAGATAAATGTAATAGTGACAATGAATGCAGAGGAGGAGAGGGGCCAACATATGGCAGAAATGAAAGTGTAGACAATGCCGGTATTATATCCACAGATCCTTGTCTCCATGGACTTCAGTCACCGCTGTGTGCTTGAAGCTGGTCAGAAGAATCCCCAGCAGAGGTATCTGACTACATGCCCTTAACATAGGATCGCTCTGCCTGCTTTAAACATGAATTAAAAGGAGGGAGGAAGAACCCCAGGGTTCAACGTCAACAAGATCTAAACTACTTGACATTCTCGTTCTGAAATGCCAGCTCTTAAATTATCAAGGCCTTTTTTCTTTCCTTTTTTCCCCCCAAGAGCTCTGTATTTCCCCATGTAACAGTGAGCAAACATTTTATCAGCAAATACCAAGGGGGTGGGGTGGGGTGTGTGTGTATGTGAAAAATCGGCTATCTAGAACTGATAAAGCAATTTGGCACAGACACAGCAGCTATCACTTTTAAACAGCTATGGGCTTTCCGAGATTTAACAAGTTGCGGGGATAAAATTCTGGGGACTGACTGCTCTGAGGGTGAACGGGAAGCTGTGCTCGCTCACCCCGTGACATTCCTACTTGCTCCACTGCCCGTGCTACTGGGACCGTGCCCTAATGAAAGGGGTTATGCTGCCCTGCCGTATAGCAGCAGTCCGTGACACTGTGCTAACAGCATGCTTGGGACCATTACTTAAGTGATAATCTCACTGCTCCTTTGTTTTATGAGGCAATAATCTGATTCCCATGTGCATAAAACGAGGCCAAAGGGTAAATAGTTTGTTATAATGAAGGAACAACATTAAGACTGATGAAAACTAGAGGTCAGTGTTATTATTTCTGTTATGACACCCATTCATTTAATAATCCTTCTGTTCATATCCTAACAGCAGGGATCCATGTCCTGGCTTTTCAAGGCAGTATCTGTCCCCTAATAAAGGCAGATATCCTTATCCTTATTATCCTGCTGTCTCTGTATCTAACTCAGCTTGCTCCTGATGTGGTTCCTCATTACAATCACATCTGAGAGACTCCCAACATGGCTGTGTGGTGAAGGACTGCTGGAGAAGGACCAGAGAGACTAAAGGGACATTATCTGCATGGCCTCGAGGCACCAGCGGCAGGCTGGGGAACTCGTCACAGGTTTTCTCTTTCACAATGAGCTTCCCACTTAGAGGACTCTCCCTCTTTCTGCTGCATCTTCCCCTCCCCACAAAGTATCTACTCTACTGACAGTTTACCATTCCCAGCTGGGAAAATATTCCCAGTATGTTAGTACATCAGTGAAGCATTTCTATAGATCTTTCTTTTTTTTTTAAGAGAGAATAGTAGCATAGTTGGCCTACTTAGAATGGATCTGAACATAGCAATATTACTGGGTGATCTTAATCACAGAATAAAATAAGTCAGACTTTCTGAATGGGAAAAATTTCCATGTGCATGAAATGTATATAATGGCATGTATAATTTTAAAAACCATCTAAATAAATAAAATATTTTTATATAGACACTTATTATAATATACAATCTGCAAGTATCCTGGATCCACGCATCTTATTCTCTTGTCACCCAGATGACCTCCTGTTAGGTAAATTCCTTCTTCATTTTACTACTGGCACATATTCTTCTGCCTGTGGAGTATAT
>WAAG01049981.1:14713-39948 GCA_013390105.1 Tichodroma muraria | reverse complement strand
TTACTATTGGTATCATCATCATTATTATCATTACTTATGATGCTGTGCTGGCTAGCAGAGGCAATATACTGGAGTAACGTACATGGAACAGTATGGATATCTTTTTTTTTCACGTCAGCTGTGGGCAAAAACATTATTATAAAAACAGATGAGTGATAGAAAACACCAGTAGATGAATAGGGGCCTTATTGTATGTTTTCTAACTCATTTAATGTACAGTATTCAGTATTAATGCTGCTTACACACAAAAAAAATTCTTACTGATATTAATAGTGAGAAAATTTGACTTACACTTCCAGTGAAATCAGCAGAAGTAGAGTTGGCTCTAATGGTCCACATCCAAGATCTTCACTTTGCTTAAACACATTTTTTCCAGGTAGTCCTAAAGGCCAAATTTTCAAGAGGTTTGATGAAACAGAGAGGTAAGATAGGTAAGACAGACAAAAAAGATCATTTTAGAAAAGGGCATTTTTATTATAGGAGCTAAAACTATTAGGATGAATCCCTTTCAGGTCTTCTAGAATATTGTCTCCTGCTTTTTGGGAAATAGGGAAGTTGAAAAAACAAAATTATTTGGTACTGGTATGGTGAAACTAAATTTTATGATGTAAGTCAACAGTCTCCTGGTTGTGGAAAAGATACTGCATCTACAGAATAATCCAAATCTTGGCGAAATACAACTTGTTGGGTGGTTTATTAAAAAAAAATAAAAATTCCTACAGAGTGCAGAGTTTGAACCAATGTAGATGAGCTTCCCTGTTGTGCATCCAGATCAATCCCAAAGTAGCTGAAGTCCATTCTATTGACCAGATGTGGATACCAGACAACTGAATAATGACTGACTGAATTTCAGTGAATCTGATTAAACTTCTACTCAAAAAACTCCGTGGAGACTCCCTTTAATTTCAGTGGTATTTGGACTGGGCTTAGTATTAGCTATTTGTCAGAGATGATAATGGGAATCCCCAAATTATTTGTTTCATTTGCTAAACAAATGAAGACATTTGTTTAAGCAAAAATTGAAAGCATAAATTTTGGGTTGATAAAATAAAAAAATCTGTTTTCCAAGCCTGTTGGTTGGAAAGAATTTAGCAATGGAAATTCTCACCCCCAAAAAATAAATTAATTTCTTGCCTTCTAATATTATTACTAAAGAGTAAAGTTATAACTAAAGTAGAATTTTTCTGGATGTTAGAAGCATCCTCCACTCCTCCCTAGGTGCCAAAAGCACCAGTTCATCCTCCCTCAGTTGTCAGTATGTGTAGTACCAGAATCCATTCCTTTAATTCACTGATGCGCAGAACTTAAGGTGAAAAGGGATCATTAGATATTTGGCATAGCCTCCTGTGCATCACAGACCATTAGGTTCCTTGCAGTTACATCTGTAATGAAGCCAATAATTTGCATCTGGCAAAGGCACGGCCTGATTCGAAGATGCCATGAGACGGAGAATGACTTGTTCCTTGGTCATGTGTTCCAATGGTTGATCACCTTCACTACAAAAAACAAACAAACAAACAAACAAACAAAAAAGCAACCATACAAAACCCTTACTTATTTGATTTGAACTTGCCTGGCATTAGTTTCCAGCCATTAGTCCTTACTACAATCTTCTCCAATAGGCTGGGGAGCACTTCAATTTTCTGACTACAACAAAGGTATTTTGTGCTATAATTCAGTGCCTTCAATATACTTTACAACAAGCTAAAGCACTAAGCCCTTGCATCTCTTACTGCAAAGATTTCTCTCCTTTCAGATTTGTTTCAAATACCCTTTAAACCCAAGGACACCAAAACCAGATGTTGTATTCCAATATAACTTGCCCCACTGCTCTACCCAGAAAATCACTTCCTTAGTCCTACACAGTAATCATCCGTTTAGTAGTCTCAAAGTAAGACTGTTCATGTTTTATCACACAATAGCCTTTGGAGTCCATGCTGAATATCTTTTCTGCTATAATAACTTTCAGATCCATTCTTCTACAGGATGAAGTCTATAAATATGGCTTGATTCCATACTGTTAAATGAATTGCTTTACATTTCACTGCATAAACCCACATTTTGCCAGAATGATCCAGGATTTCTAAGCTCTTGGTCAGTTTGTATGAGTGGTCTATACTAATAATTGTCTTTATGTCATCTGATAATTTTATTAGCAGTGATTTTATATTCATTTCCAGAGCATTATTTTAGAGATATTGAATGCCTTTGATCCTAACATTGATGCTTACAGAAACCTGATAGAAGCCACTCAATACCATGTTATACTGTTATTATTTCTTGAACTCTTAGTGGTGTGTTTTCCAGTCCACTGTAGGCTCTGTGGAAATTGTATAATGTCAAGTTTAAACAAAATGGCATGAAGCACTATGTCAAACTTATCAGCTGGTGAAAATAACTACATGGCTATAACATATTCAGTTTGCTTGACCTGTTTTCTACAATGTCTGCTGATTGGCAACTATTATATTTTGGCCCTCCAATTCATTATTAATTGAGCCTTGTATCATGATTTTCTTCTTTTTTTCCTCTGTGATTGAAACCAGCCCAACCAGTCTGTACACCAAGTGGTGACCCTGGGACCTTGGGGTGACATCTGCTAACGACCAAAACAACAGCTATGCAATTCATATACTGTCTGATACATATGCAAACCTAATACAGGGCAGATCTCATATATAAAATATATTCACAAAACTTCTGTAAAAGCCAGCTTTGTAGCAATTGAACTCACAGGTGCTCCTGAAGATCAGGCACAGCTCACCATAAAATACCTGAGGACACAAGGTATTGTTACAAACATCTGGGGAGCCAGCCAGGACTGTGGCTTGTGTGCTCTTGAGATGCTTGGAGTTGCTAGCACAGGCCCAAGATGCAAAACTGGGACAGACTGTCCTGCATCACACCAGGACCCCTTCCAGCATCCAAAGCAGGCAGGACCGTGGGAGCATTCAGGTAGCTCTCTCTTCTCAATGACAAGAAGTTTCCTGCAGCTCCTCTCAGTACATGTTTGGGTGGGTTTTTCTGCCTCTGTACTGCTTGATGCAGATGTGTATTAAGTACTGGCTGGCACTTTTCACAAGGGCTAATGTGATATTTGCTTTCTCTCTCGCATTCATCCCAAAAATAAATGACACAAAAAATTAGCATTAAAAATGACAAGGTGCCTGAAGACATTAATGACTTTATTTAACTGTATACACATCATAAGACATGTGAGCAGTACTCATAGGCAACTAGTGGTATCTTTTGTCCTGTCCTATCTACAAGTTCTTGCAATTCTGAGTCTCAATTTCCCCAATTTGTACATACCAAATAAACAGCCATTATCACCTAGTGTATTTTTATTCTGTACTTGAGAACAAAAAAATAGTGATAAAAATAGAAAATCCCCACTAGGAAACAAACACTAGTGCTATTTAGTATTCTGAATAAAACCAGAACTTGTTGGAACCCTACAAGCATAGATAGCTGATATGGCAAGAGTCCATCACGAGCCTCCCTGAGCTCAGTCAAGGTCTTCTTGGTTTAGCTGGATAGAGCAAATCTTACTTTTTTTTCTTATTACTTGTATTTATTCAACATGAGTATCCAATTAAAATTGCCTGGATCAGGACTCTGATTTGTTTGCAGTGCCTCTGGGGGAGAAGCTCGAACGTGAAATAAGGCCTGAAGAGTGGTGGTAGGAACCCACCAAAAAGGTGCACGCTGAACACCTCCCGAGGACATGCGTGGTAGGAGGAATGTTGCAAAATACTACATGTAGCTCCACAGATGAAGGAGAAGAAAGCCCAGTGGTTCAGTCCAGGGGATTAGGAAAGCATGTGTCCGATGATGAAGGGCCATGTTTTACAGCTGAATGACACAGACAGAGTATGATCCAGACGATGATGGACAGACAGGAAATACTGAAAGACAACACTG
Organism: Tichodroma muraria; assembly: GCA_013390105.1. Lineage (NCBI taxonomy): Eukaryota > Metazoa > Chordata > Aves > Passeriformes > Sittidae > Tichodroma > Tichodroma muraria. The sequence continues at coordinate 36,024 of WAAG01049981.1, read as the reverse complement.
TAGTCATCGGTCTTGCTACCGGAGGTGTAACCTCCTGTTACAAGCTGTGAGCTTGTTTCTCCACTGCCAGTCTTGTTTGCATTAGGCAACACAGCTTTTTGTACTTTTAAAGAAAACAGAAGCAGCAATGTGGTATCGCAAGGTCAGCTGCAGTCATGTGTGTTATTGGTGGTTATCTGGAAACACATGAAACAACAATCTCTCCTCACACCAGCTCAGTGCTGCCTTCTTGCGTAGAAATGGCTTCCACATCAGGAGCTGAGAGTGGGTTTATTTTTCTTCCCCTCCATGCAATTCTTTCATGGCTTGTGCAGCTTTATGTCTTCAAGAGTAGCTCCTGCAAAGTTGGTCCGTTCCCATGAACAGTTCTGAAGGCAATGGAAGTGGAGGTGCCACTGTGGGAAGCACCATCCCTGCACCCTCTGCAGGTTTTATAGGACGTGTTGGACCAATAGTTCAGAGGGCAGAGAAAGGAGTGGTGATGGCCTTCTCCAGTTCTTTTGTGACTTGTTCAACACACAAAGCAAGGGTGTCAGCAGGAACATCAACCAGGCAAGATGTGGACTAGCTCTATCTAGTGCTGGTCCCAATACAGTTTGTCTCCAAACAGCAGAAATACCCTCCTACCTCTCCTTCTCTGCCTTGGTGGCAATTCTTTGCAACAGATTAAACAAAGTTTTAAGGCAGGATAGTTGCCCTCCTTTAAAGGGTAGTACACGGGCCCTCTCAGGTGTGGGAACTGCAGCTCCTGCTGTCCTGCATCTCTCCCCAGGAGTGAGGCAGGCAGCAGGTGCTGGTGCTGCTGCCATGGGCAGCCCATGGTTTCTGTAGGTGTGCAGCCTGTGCAGGGACTGCTGCCACAAATTCTTTTCATGGGAGGGACAGGAAACAGTGTTTCTGTAGCACAGTGGAAAGCAAACCATTTACTGCTGTCAGGGTTTCATCTTCTCACAAATAAGATCTTTGTTTAGAAATGTGGCTTTGTAGTTCTGTGAGAACCGGTAGAGTTCCACTTCCAGGAAAATATTAATGATTAACCATAAATAAGTAACGAAGGGTGAGACCTTTGTGGTGTCTGCTGAGAGATAGCAGTTATTTTGTCATAGCTGACAAAAATCCCAAGACTGTGGCTTGTGAATGCTTAGATCAAACTTCCACTTACCTAAAATCAAGGCACATGTCACATTGTTACTCTTCAAATTCATCCAGAAAATTTCTTCCCTCCCTTCAATACATAACCCTGGGGATTCTTACCCCAAACCTCCCCTGGTCTCCTGCAGCAGATCAAGGGGTAAGGACTCAGATTTGCCCAGATTCAGTCAAACTGGGATGCAAAGTTTATTAATTTTTCCAAGGTAGGAATTAGTATTTGTTCTTCTTCCTTATTCCTCCTCCATCAGCACCAGCTGCTACAATGTGTATTACCCTATAAAACACTTTTTGTTGGATTCTGGTGCCCTCAGGTGCCCTTCTCCTCCCCCATCCTCCCAGATGAACACCTGTGAGAGGCAGATGGCACAGCTAATCCAAAATATATTTCTTGAGTCCATGTAGAGAAGCTGCCAAGCTGCTGATTTTTTGGCACCATGCCTTGTGGCATCCATGGCTGGTGAGAGACGCAGATGCTGCTTGAAAATAGCTGAAGAGGAAATTCTCCCAGTGTCCCCAGAGGTCCAGGGAAGGCGGCTGCTGCTGCTGCTGCAGGGTTCATGGGCAGATGTCCCACTGGAACCCTTACGGGGAATGCCTTGTGAGCAGAGCTTCTTCTCTCATGTCTTAATCATCCCTTCCTCCAACTCCACTCCAACAGGCTCCATGGGAACTGCCTCTCCTTCTTGCACTGAATGGTGAGAGGCCATTTCTAGTTGCACGTGGCCTGGCAAAAGAAGGAAATGTGTTGGCATAAACTGGGAGCTGTTGTTGGGAGCTGTTGTTTCTGCCTGCAGCCTTTGTGTCCATGCACACTCAGAGACTCTGTCCATTTGTTTTCAAAAAAGATAAGCACTGGCACATATTTATGTCTGCCAGGGGTATATAATACTCACCCTCTTAACCACTGAATTTTGTCAGAGTGGTTGCACAGGTAAGAGAGGGCAACTCCTCAGCAGCAGCCAGCACCCCCAGCCCTCTGAGCTGCAGTGACAGGCTCCCTGGGACAAACCACCACCAGTAGTGGTTCAGCTCCTTCCTGACAGGAGAAGTGCTTTTCCAACATGTGGTTGTGTCTGGGAAGTAGCCTGGTTCCCACAGGAAGAAATGAACTCTGTGGTAGGATCCATGCCCATGCACAGCCACAGTCCCCCCATCCCCCCACCCCAACATTCAGATATTCATCAGAGCCTATCACAGCTGAAGCTGGAGGCCAGCAGTCATCGAGAAAAGGAGGTGAGACCAGTGCACCAGCACATAAAGCCAATAACGAATGTCAGAGTCAAGATACTTTTCCTGCTATGTGGGGCTTCAGGGCAGTGCAAATCCTTGAAGTCCTTGGACTTGCAAGTCCAGAACCCTGTCTGGTTCTGAAAGGCACATTCTTATTGCCCAGGGTCTGCCAAATGCTTTGTGGACAGGAAGGAGAGCACAGTCCTTGCCTGAAGGGGATAATGCTCATTGGCAGACTAACAGCAAGGAAAAGGAACAATTAAGATGAAAAAGGCATGTCAGTGTTGGAAAGCGTGTGGTTTGCCCCAATATATTTTGAGAAACTGGAAGAAAATGATAATTTTCTTTTCACTATTTATTCTTCACAAGTTCTATAGCCTTAAGACCTGTAACTCAGGGTTTATGCTCCTTCATTTCCAGTATTCAGTTCATTTATGCGTATTTTGCAGAAAAATACCTCTTGCTCCTTGCCCCTTCTTCTTCCTCCTCCAACACCAGAGCACTACACCCAGCTCCTTAAAAACACAGGGGTACCTAACCCCCATGGGGTCAAATAGGCTTAACCTGATTTAGGTGCCTAAATACCTTTGAGGATGTAGGCATTAATCAGCTCACTTAATGAGCTCCTGCAGTCAAAATGCACAAACAAGATCTTAAAGCCAGTGGCTCCGAGCCCCAGAACAGGGGCAGAACAGGCTCTCCAAATCCATATACCAAGGCAAAGGGTCAGGGAAATTCCCAAAAGGTAGTACTGAGATGGATGCAGGTATTCCACTTCCAAAGCAGAAACACTGTGTCTGCGCTGGGTGATGCAGTAATAATCAGAAAAGAGCAGTATCTGCAGCAGACCTGCATTCCCTGTAAGGCAGCTCCTCCTGCCTCTGTCATCAGGAGGAACCTTCTGATTTCTTGCTGAAGAGCAGGTGATCCAGAAGCAGGAAGGCACCATGGAGAATTTCAGCTGTGCCAACACAGTTTTGGGAAAATCCTTCTTCCCATTAAAGGACACAAGTAACAAATCAACATTGGCCATAAGCAACTGAGTATAGAGGCTCCAAGGAACTCACAGCTGAGGCTGCTCTTGCTACCTCACCACAGAATGGAAAAGAAACTCCCTCTTAAAAATAATAATGCTATTCTCATTACCACAGAGCTTGCACACTAAACACACTCTACTACAGAATGTAACTCCACTAGGTACTCTATGAACAGAAAACAAAATTAAAAAGAAGAAAAAAAGTGCCTTTTGGCTGGAGAAGTTTAAAAGAAGAATAGATGGTGCTATGAGCAACAAGAGGGAGTATTGCTGCTGCAGCAGCTCAAACATAAACAAGTCTGGGCTGTGGGTTTTGGTAAAGTGTCATAAGAAGAGACAGAGAAATTTTAGTGGGAAAACAAGATTGCTTTTTTGGCAGTTTATAGGCAGCCAGTGAGTATGAAAATGTAGATGATGAGGCCTAAATAGTGCTATGCTATGAACTGTGGCAATGCCAACCCCAAGGCTCAGTGAGTTCTCTGCTCTCCTGAGCAGACAGCAGCTGAGCACGAGGGCACAGACAAGCATGGCAGCACCCAGCCTTTCCAGGAAGTCACTTATCTGCTACCTTGCTCAGGAGGTCTGACACAACCATACACATGTGATACATGCTTGGGTTGCTTTGTTGAAATGCAAACAGTTATAAAAATACGAGATAGTCCTCTATGCCTTTCACAGAGAATCTTGGCTATGATCATATAAGAAATCAAAATTTTATATTATTTTACATTGTTTTATATTATTTTATATTACTTTATATTATTCAACATTTCACGGCCTCTGGATTGGCTGATGGATCTCAGGAGCCTTTCCTAACAGCCATATTGGGCTGGGGAACCATGGGCCCATGACTTAAAATAGTCCTGCACCATGATAACAATTTTCCCTGTGAACTCATCTAGGAAAAGCCATTTCTTGGTATTATTACATAGAAGGGTACACTGATACTAAGTTATGTGTGTGACCTTGGAAAATGAAGAGGTAATTTAACAACATCTAATACAGGAGCTGATTTCCACAATAATCAAGACATGTGATAGTAACAGTTCATAGTAACTGTTATCCTTGGTGAGTCAAACTCCTGGATTTACTTTCTCAGAGAAATGTTGAATGAGTTGGAGATATGAATGGAAGCAAAGAATTGGCTCCACAGCTGGCAGAGATGTCTGGTGCTTCTCTGTGTTCCTCAGGCAGGACTGGGGCATAGAAACTGTTTTATAAGGATTGCAGCATTACATCAGGCAACAGAGAGCCCTTCTTTCTAACCACAGCGCGACTCTTCAGCATCGCCTGCTGCACCTGAAGAGGCTTCCCTTTAACCCGGTACAGGGCACAGTTCACCTGCTTTGGTGTTTATCAGGTAGCAATGGGCCTTGATCCTGCAGCAGTGGCTGCAGGATACATTAGAAGGGGCAGAAGGAGCTGGGATAACCACAGCTTGAGGAATGGAAATTCTTGGAGGAGCTGACACTTCTGTTTTATTCAAGTGGCTGTTGCCAGGCCTAGGGCTGCTCTGGGTTCTGGCAGCAGGCCTCCTTTATGGCAGATGTTTTAGAAATCTTTGCATATTTCATAGATTGCTCCCCGTTCCAGTCAGCACCAGTGCCCACTCCAGCCCTTCTCTTGCTCTGAGAGATGTGAAAATGTTCAGACCAATAGACCTGGAAAAGAATAAATGGCAGCAAGCACCTTTCCCTGGGCACTTGTGGAAGCATCACCATACCTGCCCATACTCTAGGCTACTGCTCTCTGTAAAAGACCTACACATTTCGAGGCTCCTAGCCCAACTCTCAACCCCTCTGACACAGCAGCTTGGATAAGAACCACCTGTTCCTTCAGATCCAGCCAGATCCTGCTGGACAGCCTGATCTCCTGTTTGCTGGGGTGGCAGGATTTCTCAGGTTAGGAAGGTACCTGAAGACCACTTTGACACTTCTACAGGTTCTGCAAAGTATTGGTGCAGGAGCAATGCTGAACTCTTGAAATCAAGAAGAGCTGAGGAGTAAGCCTGAAGAGACATCTTTAGAGTGCAGATATCTTAAAAACATGTCCCATCTGCATTTTCAGGAAAATATCCTCCTTTCAAGATCATGCTCCATGGTTTCTTTTCCATTCTAGCAGTGCTTAGGGTGTTAGGTAAATGTCACAGCACTTTCAGTGAAAAGAGGCATTAGTGCAAATCATAATCAGGCCTGAGGATTCAAATCCTCCCTCTAGGTACATCACTGTGACCCTGGCTCCAAGGGGGGGGGCACTGCTCCAAGCATAAAATGGGGAGTTCTCTGATGTCAAAATGGATTAGAAATTCAACTCAAGCCCCATACAGCTGCACTGTAACCAGTATGGGAATCCCTGTATACATATTCACCTTTTAGGTTAGCTTTCACTGTGATTAATTTCCTTTTATAATCTCCATTTCATGTGTACCAGCACCAGATTCTGAGCTGACATAGATCAGCAGCGATCCATTGCTGTTAAGTGAGTGGCATTATTTTATAGCTGTTGAGGGGATGGCCTCTGGCTATTATTTTGCCTTTCTCCTCTCTCTTGACAGGAATAATCTCTTTTAGAATTTGAGCCTAAATAAAAAATCACCCCTTAGATAGCTGAATCCTGTAATTCCCTCCTGGCCTCCACTTCTGCTCGCTGCCAGTGGAAATGAGCGCTGAGCACCTGGCAGGATCAGGCCCTTGGGTGGCTCAGTGGCTGTGCCAGCCCTCTAATTCTGGGGTAATGATAATAATGGGGCTTGCACCAAGTGTTGACACATATTTATTAATTGCAAGGTGCGGCTGGCTCTGCACTTTGCTAAGACAAACACTCGCAGAACAATGTGCACAGAGGATGCTGGAAGCCATCCAGCCATGTGTCAGCAGCAGCTGAGAGGGGAGGAAATTGCTAACTGTCCCACACAAGGAGACAGGGCAGTCAAAATCCCTCGGGAAATGGAAGGATCTCCTTTTCTCGGGTTCAGCTTTCCTTTTGGAGAAACCTTTCCTGTTCCACCACAAAGCCCCTGACCTCGCCGCGGCCCCAGCAGCTTGTGACACAGGACCAGGATGACACAATTGGAGCCAGGCTTTGTGCCAGGGCTGGCAGTGATAGAGTGACGTTCCTAGAGAGCAGGGGGAGGAAGGCCCTGGCCCACAAGCTGAAGGTTATTTGAGCAGAGTCATATATTTAAGGTAGGAATACATGAATCCCAGAGTGGTAGGAAGGGAAGGGAAGGGAGCTTGCCTGCCTGTCTGCCTGTGGAGCAGCTTATCCTACAGAGATAAACTGCTGCAAGCTCAAGGGAGAAACCAGCAATGAGACTGGGACAGAAAAGAGCTTTTATTCTTACTTTTAGTACTAAAATAATAAGTAACAAGTGACTACACTGAATTTATTTACTGCCCTGTAAATGGGGCCCAGTGACTCACTCCTTTTAGTGCTTTCCTTTATCAGTGATGAAGTTACTCTCTCTTGTGAGCAGCTACTTTCCTTCCTTTTCCTTCAGCCTGAGGATTTACACAGAGCAATAGTAGATAAGCAAAGACAGTGCAAGACAGCTCACTGAGTTTATACCTCAGCTTTGGTTGAGTTATGCCTGGCAAAACTGCAGCTAGCTTGAATGTGTCTGTGGGCTCTTCCTCACTATGCCTCTGCCTGCTTTCCCACACAGCTGAGAGCACTTTGAAGCTGCGCTTACTCATGTCACTTAGAGCAATTTTCAAAGTCCACTTAATTTATCTGCCCTGTCATAGCCGTGACCAGCCTGGCACTAATCCGGATGTTCAAGAAATATCAGCCAGTTTCTCACAGTTGTCTGAATCAGCGAAGAGGAGAAACTTCCTTTCTCATTTTAAGTAGTTTCTATATGTCTAGAGACGTGTTACAGAAACAGAAACTATACCTGATAAAGTGCCAGCATTAATCCATTTGATGTATTTAAGTGCGGCTGTTTAACAGCAACATATCAAGTTAATGTGATACTGATGGAATAAGAAATGGCATCAGAGGGTTTCAAAAGATTTCTTATCACAAGGAAAAAAAAGGATTTTGACTTCCCATTTCATTTCTCAGTGAATGAGAACACCTTTGCTATTTACATTATTTACTGTTTACTGTAGTAGAGTCACTACTGAAAATCAAAGTGATTTGCAGAGCCCTGCCAGTTCTTTTTATATCTCCTTTGCTGACTCAATAAACATCTGACACTCCAGTATTGTAACTAAGTGTACTGATTCTGCCCTCACTGAAAACATCTTTCTAAGAGAAAGGAATTGTTCTTCTTCTGCTTAAAAATGTGATTCGTCTGGTGAAGCATTTGTTGAAGCTTTTCCCCCCCAGTGTTACTGTGGCAATTGAAAGCAGTTAGGCATGTACAGTAACTTGAGAAGCTCTGTGAAATCTTCTGATATGCAAATACACGGCTGTATACATGGCAAAGAAGAGTTTTGGGCGCATTTACATGAAACAGAGTTACAATAACAAACTATTCTCTTATATGCCACTTTGAAACAAAACTTGATCCTGAAAAATGATGCAAAGTAAATATTCCAAAAAGCCTGTGGTAGTAAGGAAATGGTTCTGAGTTCAGATCAGTTCTGCCCCAGGCTAGTTCTGTTTCTCCTGATACAGCCATCTTTAAATAAAATAGAGCAGGATTGAAGCCAAGGAGCCTGAGTGAAGTGCAGCAAGTGAAGATACTCTGGTAGCAGCTGGCTAGGACAGGCCTTTCATGTCTCGCCCATCACTTGGCAGAATCAGACTGGATGGATGTCCCAAAGGGAAAAGGTGGCCTTCCGGTCCGCAGAGGACACCTTGCATCTGGTCCATATCTGCTCTTACATACGAATTCAGGCAGGGACGAGAACATGGGAATCCAGAAAGAATAGTCTAATGCAACACCACTGTGGTGCTCTTGGATGGCAGCCATAGGTGAGTCTTCCAGGTAAGCATGGAGCACAAAGGAATTTATGAGCACATAAATCATAGGAGCTGAGGATGGGAAAGGCCACTGGAGGACTAGTCAATGCAGGCCTGTTTTCTACAGGGAATTTCCCAATTGACAGTTTTAAGAATTTCAAACAATAGGGCTTTAACTTTCCTTTGGAAACAATTCAAGGTGGTTAGGGACCTATCTGAACCTTTCATCATCTCTGTGTGTTTCATGAGACTAACACTATATAGATTCCTAGCAGCTCTTCCTGCAGGCTTTTCGATAAAGATTTCTTCTTTGCTGTTTATTCCAGGCTTATTCTACAATGAAGCAAACCCAGGAGTGGAGGTAGTTACTTCAGGTTTGCCTACACTGCGGGTTTCCCCATATTTCCTCTCAGGTAAACTGAGTCAACAGGAAGCAGTGTTGTGAAAGGTCCCTGGGTGAACAGCCTGGGTTACAGTGAACTGGGGAAATGTATTAAAATAATGGAACAAGAAAACCTGCATGTAGCACTGTTGTGGGATGGCTGCAACGTGTTGCAGTTACCCTCTACCATAATGTAGTCTGTGCAGCAGGTCCCTAAGATTAGAGCCACTTCCACAAATTGCTCCTGGAAACTAAGGCTGAGTTTTAATAAGGCAGACCACATCTTCAAAAGGCTTTGTTGGTCTGCACTAGGCAGGCTGTTCATCATATGCTACTTCACAACAGATTCCCAAAGAAGAAAGAAAGGGCATGCAGAAAGATTGAGGAAGCCACCTCTGCCCCTTACCTCTGAGAGTAAGACTGTTAGAACAGGAACAGAGACCTGCCTGTACTTAGATTCCACTTTGTGTTCTCTGTAGAGATGAATAGAGTCTGTTGGCATTTTGCAATGACTGTGAGGAACTTCAGTGGTTAATTATATCCTCTGTTTCTAGCCTTGCTATCTCTATGCACATTCACACAAGTCCTAAAAGGAGTTTACTGTTCAAGTGCCTAGGCTCTGGGCCAGGAGCAGTGCCTAGATAGAATACTGTGAAACATCTCCTCATGTGCTGTGATAAAATGCTTGGGGACATACTATAAAGAGCTATGAGTATGCCTGCAAAGTCATAAAACGTTACGTCATTGGTCCTGCAAGTACTGCAAGGTTGTGATCTCAGAGCAGGCTCTCAGCCAGAGTGGGAGAGTAACAAATCTAAATGGCATTAAGCATTCAAGGACTGTGTCACCATTAGATGGTTGTTAATTTCAACTGGCTGGGCCCAGGGTGGGACAGAGGTGGTTGGCCAAAATGCGCAGGTTAGTGAAGTGGGAGAAGTGGGGGAGTAACACAGTGGGTGAGAGGAACGAAAGGGTGAAAAGCAGGTGACAGAAGTGGTGGCATAGTGGCAGGACAGGGGGAGGCCAACAGAAGATTCCCAAGGCAGTGATGTGCTTAACCATTTCTTCTTGCCCTGGGCGGGTCACCTGCTGCCAGTGTGTGAAAGGGAAGACAGTGGTGTGCCACTGTGGTGTGTCACACGAGAGTCAGGAAGTGGGGGAGGAAGGGGATTCAGGGTGCGATAGTTAAGCCATGGCTGAAGGAAGAGGGTTTATGTTAGCCTATGGTTTGTTTGAATTGATCAACACCCTTCACTTTCCCTTTCACATCACTCTAAACCCCATATAAATTAAAATGCTAATAAAATGTAAAGAAGGACAGACACTTTCTACTGAGGTCCCTTACCCTGGACTGGCAGTCTGTACACCCGTGCTTGTGCATAGTCTGCCCTCTCCACGTCTCTCCCTCCTGCTGTACAGGGAGATCATTGCTTACAAGCAGGGATGCCCTTGGGACCCAGACATTGAGGCTGTTCCCTGAAACCCTGGCCAGGTGAGGGGAGAAGGGCAATATACTTAGCTAAGACAGGAAGCAGTAAACACATCCAGTGCTGAAATGGAAGAAGGGACTTACCTCTTAGCTTTCCCCAGTATAGTACAATTCTCTGGCTAGGTCTCACCAGACACCCTGCCAGTCCCAAAGCATTCAGCAGTCTTGACTAACCTGAGGCAATCACAGTATAATAGAGTTTAGTAGGAATGATCCACGACAAAGCCCCCTCTCACCCATCAGATTCTGGCAGGTAGCATAAACCCTGCCAGAATCTGACTTCTTTCTTTACAAAGCACTTCACCTCCAAGCTCCTGGCTGAGAGTTACAAGGTGCCCTGACATGTTCTTGCTCCAACAGTTCATTAGCTTCGTCTTTCCACAATGATTGCTGTGTTGCAGTATTTCTTCAGGGCTTCCTGGCTCTCCCCAGGAGACAAGGAGATGCAGGATCAGCAGTGGGGCGGTGCATCAAGCAGCGCAGTTGTGTCCACAGCGGAGCTTTGCTGCTGATTCCAGCAGATTGCAGTCATGAGAGAACTGCACTTGAGTGCAAGCCGGCACTGAAACACAGGCTTGGCCATCTGGCCAGCGTGATTGCAAATGGATGTGCAGGTACTGATCCATTTTGGCATGACACAAAAGAGAGCGGGAGGGCAACTGGAGGCCAGTCAAACCAGCTGAGAAGCGTTAATCCTCACTCACAGCGCGTTATCAGTGAGCAGGGCACAGACTCCAGTGTTCATACCCGCTGGAAAATGCACTGTGTGGGTGCAGGGAATTTCAGGGAGAATAGGGCTGGGCTTGCTGGGAGTCTTGTGCCAACAGGCTCTGACAGTAATAGCAAACGTGGGAGATAGGAAGCATGCTGTTAGTTTCTGTGGGTTTCCTGAGACCAGGTCCATCTGCTTTTGCCCTCCTCCCTGGTACTGGGTCATAGTGACTCTTCCCTTCAAATAGATGTGAACACAGTGTCTTGAAGATCTGGTTTGGATAACTTCATCTGCACACTAGTAAATCCAAATATTCACAGGCAGGTCCTTGCTTGCTTAACTGTCAACCTCTATTAACTGCTCTGCCTGTGTGTCTGTGTCACAGTGGCAGAGAACTATGTGGCAGGAAAGGGTTAAATTGTCGGAGGGGCGGGGGCGGTTTGCAGGCAGAAGGGAGGGGCACGGTAGTATTTCTGTATTAACATGCAGCTGGTTAATGCAGCTGAATAGCCCTGGCTCAGCTGTTACCTTTCTCAAAGCCAATGGCAAATGATGAAAAACCGTGGTAATATCTATTAAAAGTTTGTGGAAAGGGCCTGCTCAGTGGGAGCTTTTCTATCTCACATACAAGCAATGATTTAGAACAGAGAAAGATCCCCTCGAGGGGATTTTGTGAACCATGCAATGCTAATTAACTCCATTGTTGTATTTTGTTTTGAACATAAGAGTCCCTCTGGGATTGCAGCACTCTTTCCTCCTGCAATAGATTTCCATTTTGCACCACTGTATAAAATCTTCACCACATCCCATCAGCAAAAGGGATTAACAATAGGGAGAAGCATATGTGCATAGTTTTATGGGGTTCTAGGGAGAAATGTCTCTCCCTTCACCACCCGGCTCGATTCTCAAATGGGGGTCATTTTGTACATCCTTGCTTTCACTGTTTCATTAACCTTGAATTAAGAACAAGTGTACATCAGACCCTGGGTAGCATCTCCCTTTGATCTTCAGCATACTCAAACCACTTCCGAACATGCTGTACTAGAGTTTGTTTTAGTGGTTGGGCTGTTTGGGCAGAAATGCAAAAGTTAAAAAAAAAAAGAAAACCAAAACCCAGCCCCATCAAAAAAATCAACAAAAGCCATCAACACCAAGAGTGGAAGCACCGATGAATGAGTGATTTGCTCATATACAGTACATTCTGAAAGGAAAGCAGGAGAATAAAAGCTCTCATCTCTTTGAAGCCCTTACTGGCTTGTGCCAACAATGTTCAGAAGAAATTTGACTCCCTCTGTGCTGGATCAGCTCTTCATTTTCTGGACTTCTGGTGTTCCACTTCAGTTTGCACCAGTTTTCTCCAATCCTCTTCTCTCTGCTCACTCATTTGTATTGAACAAAGTGGATCCTGACTGGCCCTGGTGCTCTGGTTATTAAAATTTAGCAGCAACTTCAGTGAAGTCAGAACAAGGACAAGAACAAGATCTTTCAAGCGAATCAAACAGCATCTTAATTTTTCAACTTCAGTCTCTGGCCTCCCTCCACTCTGAGAAAGCCCAGATCTCCATAGGGTGCCTTGGATATTCTCTTCTCTCCACTGCCTTAAGTTTCAGCTCTGTACAGACCAAAATTTAGAGAGTGTTGACTTCTGCTTTGAGCAATTCTGTTGTTTCATGGTAAGAAATACTTAGCAAGCTGTCCCAAGGGAGTGGCTAGTACTAGAGTCTCACTTGTGTCTTCTGGATGGTCCTGTAACTGCACTGGGAGCTACCTGCCACCAGCTGTAATGAAAATTTTGCATAAATTTGATTAGGAGAAACAGAGATTTGCAAGTAAGAGACTTTTTTGTGCACTTTATAACACTGTAAATTATTATGTCTTGATTCTTAATTCATCCTGGAATATATTTAATTATAATCAGGACAATTTTTGAGTCCTCTGACTGAACAACTGGACAGATATTTAACAGCATCTTCAGGAGTGTAAATAACACAAGTCATAGAGGAGCCCAAGCATTACTGCTTTTGCATTCTGGCCCCTGAGGGTGATGCCTAGAGAGGCTGACCTGGAACAGAGACTAGACAGAGCAAAAGGATAAAGTAGGTATTTATCAAAGGGCCTCAATGGACACACTTGGGCAGCACAAGAGCCTGGCCAGGGCTACACCCAAGATGAACCCAAAAATGGTCACAAAATGGACAACAGGCCATGATGTCCCACACTTTTATAAGTTCTGGTCCATTAGCATATTGGAGTTAATTGTCCAATTATAGCTTCAGGTTATGAAGTTCCAGCCTCCTTGTTTTCCTCTCCTCACTTCACCGGTTTTTATGTTCCTGGGCCTGAAATTTGTATCGGTTGTCCTTGATCCCAAGCTAGAAAAGGAATTGTTTTGTCTACCTACTCTGTGAAGAGAGCTCAGTAGCACTTAATATGAAACCCAGAACCACACACTAAGCACAGAATCCGAAAAACGTGAAAGCTAAAACTCAAGGCATCAAGGGCATGACTGTTGCCTCCAGACCCAGGTGGAGCTGCCGTCCATCAGAGACACTGCAGCTCAGCAGAGACCCTACCCTCCCATCACGTCTTCAGTCAGCTAAGCACAATCCTGTGTATATTAAACAGCTTTATCAGGGATCCCCTGGCAATGCTCATTGAGGCAAAAGCCTCTGTGGCACTGGTACTAGACTGATTAAGTAAAATTTTTCATGTAAAACTTCCTGTTCTCCCCACAACATCCCTTGCTTTACTGCCAACTCCTTTTTTGCTTTCCAAAAGGAATCAATTAAAAATATTTATACTGCCTCTACCTCAAACCTTCCAGCAGCACCACAGCTGGATAGGTTTTCTCTTAGAGCAGTGCATTCAGTGATCCCTGTAGAAGGTGCTTCTGACACCCTTTTTGTCTAAATGTTATGACATTGTCTTATGCTGTAGGCTCTTGAGGGCTATTTCTACATCAGTTGTAGTTGTCTGTCACTGTAGTGGTCTGCAGAGCATGCTAGTGTGTGTAAAGCAACATACTGAAAGGACACTGAGAGTCATTCTTTCTGAAAATGCTGCCTAATCTTTTGTGCTTGAGTGTTACAGGTCCATCTAAATACATATTTTTCTCCTTTCCTTTGCAATCCCTTTATACAAATTAACAGAATCAAAAAGGCAAAATTCAAGGGGAGGGTCTTGCCATTCTAAAATCCTTAGCTTACTTCAAACACACATAGTGTTTTAGTGACCTCAACTTCTCACTCACATCTGTATAAAAGGTTTACCTCACTCAACATTCAGAGAAGGAATGGTAAGAGCCTTCCCATTTTTGAGAAGCGTTTCCATTGCAGTTCTCTCATTAGCATCATAGGAAATTTGTCAAATCCTGCTGCTTTTTTTTACCTTCTAGTTTATGTAGCTACAAGGGAAAATTTCTGTGAACAGAAAACAATCCCACAAGTCATTTTTTTCTAGTCCACTCTCTAAGCTGGTCTTCCTTTACCACTTGCTGACTGCTGGCTTGTTAATGAGCAGGAGGGGAGAGCAGTGAAGGCTCTGCCAGGATGGTCCTCATCATGCCAGCCTGACAAGTGTGCAATGGGAACACCAAAAGCCTTGGGAGAAACAGAGCCCTTCGTTGACTTCTGAGACCATGGTGAGCCACAGAGCAGTGAAGGTTTTCCGCACATATAGGGAGTCTATTTTGGCTGGAGCTGCTCCTGTTCCAGGCACCATGGAGTCATCACACCCCTCACCTTTTCTCTCCCAGGCTAAGTACAGAAGACAGTTGAACTCCCAGAAGTTTCTGCCTCTTGGAGTTTTGCAGCACAGCTCTCGATGAGCAATCGCATCATCCCCGCTGGCTTCTCTGGGGCTCTGCAAGAGGCCACACATCCCCAGTGTGCAACCCAGAGCTGGGCCTGCCCACCTTTGGTTTCCTTCTTTCAGCAGCCAAATGGAAGTATTTTTGTAGTTTTCATGGTATGGATGCATAATGCCAATGCCCATTTGTCCTCTGTAACATGATTTTCCACACTCTGCTAGAATGGGTGAGAAGCAACTCTACTGCTACTTGAGCAGCTTTTGCATGTTAGGAAGAAGCTGGATACAGAGATGGGGGCACAAGGAAGGTGTCAGCTTATTTCACAGACCCTGAGCTTTCTTCCAGGTAGTTTCCGACCTTTGCATTTCCATGTGAACATTTTTCCCGGTCAGATAAAAATGAGTAGAAGGGTAGCTAACCCTGCACATCACACCGAGCACAGGGTACTTGCAAATATTATTTTAACGTGTCCCTGCTCTTCATTGTCTTGCCTAATATTTGCAGTAGATGATTTTTAAAGCCTAAATAACATAGGCTTGTGATTGAACATGCTTTTTCTGAGCTAAACTCCACCCTGTCCCTGAGTAATTTCTTTGTCTCAGTTGCCCTTGTTAAATCCTCAGGAGAACAGGGCAGAGGTTTAAGCTCCAAGTCTTACAGCCAAGACACAAAACCAGCAGTCACCCCCATGTGCCTGGGGGCTCTGGGGTCTCCTGTATCACACCTAAATACAGCCCTCTGCCTTCCTCTGTCCCCTTCCACTCCACTGTCATGAATCAAGCCCAGTTTTGTTCTTTGTTTTTCCAGAAGGATAGTGATGCCCTGCTTGGTGCTGGCAGTCCCACAGAGCTCCTCCAGGTCAGGTCCCTGAAGTGCCCAAAGTCTCCCACTCAGCTGCCAGCCAGATGACAGGAGGCAGAGGCGGGTGTCATGCCAGGATGCATTTCAAAGCAAAAGAACCCTTGTTTTAAGTCTGTGCAACAACCTTTCCCCCAGAAGACTGTCGAAAAAGCTTTTAAAATTAATTTGCATAATTGGATCTTTAATTCTCTTTAAATGGAAACCAAAATGGCACTGTTCTCAACAAAAAAGACATTCACAAAAGCCAAAGGATTGGTTGCAAGGTGGAGATGTGTTACTGAGCTGAAACTAAGCCCAGATAAAAGATAATTGGCAGACTGAACAAAATTCTGCTTACAGAGTGGAAAGTCTGAGGTAACAGCATGGACTTCAGTAAAATTACTTCACATTCATGTCAGCATAACTGAGCCCTGGTCTAGAGTAACCACTTTAAGTTTTCAGCTCTGTGGTAATGAGCAACCCTTTTCATTAATGCTGATTTTTTTAATTAAAGAATTTATTAGATTAATAAACACTGCAGATATTTTTGTAACAGTGGGGGAAAAGTTTGGTTTGTGCCAGATACCATTTGACCAAGATACCATTTGAGTCAATCTGACTGTGATCATTTAATTCAGTGGAAATTTTGGACCACTGAGATATTATTAGGAGAGTTGTGCATAGAAAACCAGAAAGAGTTCAGCTAGTAAAAAGCTATTTTCATGTGCTTGTAAATGAAAAGCAACCTTTCTAATGAAGAGCAATGTATTTTAGTTATCATCCCTCCCTGAATTACATATGGAGTTTTGTATGGTGTTTTTACTTTAAAATAAAAAAAAAAAATAAAAAAAGACAATTTTAGTACATATAATTCACTTATTTCTGAAGAGCTGTTTTTATTGTTAAAAATATCCAAATAGCAAGGTACAAACGTGTTCTACAGGAGAGCTTGGTTTTCTGCCCCTGCTTGCAATAATTCATTCTTTAATGAAATACAAAGGAGCTCCATTGGTGCCCTCTTCTCACCAGGGCTTTTAGTTACCCAAAGCCTGAGCACTAGCTGAAGGCATATGGCCATAACCTCCTCAGCCTTTGCTTTAAAACAATAGTGAAATAGAAACAGAGGAGCTGGGGCAAGCTGGCAGAATACAAATGGAAGATCTCTGTGACTTGTCAGTCCTCCTGGGTGCTCCATCACTGCCTGTGCCATGGAAACGCAGTCCAGGCAGCAGGAGCACACGGAAGCTCACAGCTAAATTCTGCTCATGGGTAGCCCGGTGTAAATCCAGAACAACACCACCAGGCCACCGGACTTAACTGGGATTTTCATCTGGGCAACCACAATGCCTGAAGAAGTAAGACATAGCTGGACTGCTGCAGACACTGCCAGGAATAAAGCTGAGCTGTCAAGGTTAGTTGCAAGTAAGTACTGCTGCTTCGATCAATTTTAAATAGTTTACAGGTCTCAGAGATATGAGTATTTCCCTTTTTTGGGGGGAGTGTACTTCTAAAAAAAACATTGTAAGAATAAAAACTGTGCTGCTATAAATTAGAAAATCCTCACGAAATACAGTGACAGCAACACATACCACACTGTGGCACCAGGGATGTGATCTGTTTTACGAAGCACATGGCTTTATGTTTAATGAAGGGAGCCTGTTGAAGGATTGCAGACCAGGAGGGCACAGTAGATTTGTTGTTTTATTAGGTTCTGGGTTATGTACTTCTCCTTTTGCTGCATATCTGACAACATATGCCATTCTATTCAAAACTGAATGGGCTGGGGAAAGGAGGGCAGAAAAAAATAATTTATGAAGGACTGGAGCACTTTATTTTCTACCTTTTGATAAAAGTGTTAAAGAAAAAAAATGGTGTAATTTGTCTAAACTAGAAACAGAAACAGATGGAAAGAAAAATGGAATTTAAGCAGATAGAAAGGAACAATTACTCTCCACAAGCACAGGGAAGGAACTGCTAGAAATACTTAAGTACACTCACCAACATCCAGTTTGTTGAAATCGTGCCCTTTAGATGCAGCAAAAGGTCCTCCATTATATCAGGGCCAGATCTTGAAAATACTTCCTGCAGGATGAACTGGAGGCACTTTCCATCACACATGGGATAATTTGCACTTTATGGGGTCAGAAACTGCACGGTTACGATCAGACTGCTTACAGTTATATGCTCCATGCTCCATCCATGGAACTGCCTGAAACGAGTGAGTAAAGGGCACTGCTGGGGCTGGCATTTGCTGTCCCTCCTCATCCAGCACCATGGTAGGACACTGCCAGAAGGGTCAATGAATTCCTCTCTAACACTGGCTGCCTGTAGGGGGGTGTCCTCACCACATTACTTTGGATTTTGTGATCTGGCAACCAGGGCTACTCCATTTCAAGTTTGCCCAGGTTCCCTTTGTCAGAAAACTACTCTTTCCAGACATGCCCCAGGAACCTCTTGAAATCAGGTTAGCAAGTTGTGCTGGATGGCCTACAGATGTACATGAGTGAGATTTGAGGCAAAAGGTGATGAACTGGAATCTGGGGCTCAGGAACAGGAAGGGCTGGATCATCCCTTTCAGCAGCTCACATAGGTGTAACATGAGGCCGTACATCTAAGATGTGATTGGAAACACCCCTCAAGACACCCAGGCCCCCTGCCTGTACACTAAGAAACTGCCAGAATGATCCCACAGAAAATACAAAGAATAAAAGTGGGTTCCAAAATCCTTTCCCAACCCCAAACTTTAGCATTGGAGGATGTCTGCAGGAAGGTTCACTTCTGATTGTTTGAGTTTCATAATCCCAGGCTGACTCCTGAAAGATGTAGAAACCTCCTTCAGCCTTTAACATGATAACCTTCCACTTAAGACATTGATTTGAGATGCGTAGGGACTTGGGCTCATCTCCCTACAAACTCAGAACGGAGTTAGACCCATGCCTCCTAGAAATTTAAAGAATAGGTGGGAGTGAGGACAGGATATCGTCCTCATGATAGTCTGGCACTGTGTGGCAATGAATACAAACTCATAAATTGCAGCTAAGCAGAAAGGAGTATTAATCCCCGTCTCCTCTCCTAGGTCACTGCTTAGGGCAATGAGTGAATACAAGCTGCTCTTCAGCTCTTCTCCTCAACCCCTATCCTCACCTGAGCCTGTTCACCTCTTTGAGTATCACGGATTTCATGAATTTGGTGGTTCAGTGCTAGCAAAGCACTTAACACTGGCAGGACTTTGCCTAGTAATGGCTTTGGTTGGAGTGCTTAAAGCCTGTTGCGCAATTATGGCACTCTGGTTTCATGACATCACCACCTCAGCTGGCAATTCTGCATGCTTCCTGCTCTCTCCTTGAGCCCCTTGGAGAACACCTTTTAAACTGTTTGGTATGAGTATTCTGCACAGACTCCAAGATATTAACAGTCGGATTTTCTCACTCCCCCACAGTGCAAATATCCTTTTATTAGCTGCTAGAGCTACTGGATATGCTGATGACAATGTCAAAACAAAGCTCCAGCACTAGTTCAACCAACAGACCCCATATTTACAGCCTTTAGTCTTGTATAAATAGACTCAGGCTGTGGAAATCAAAGATTTCCCCCTCACTGTTGCTGCCAAAGAATAATCAGTGAAGAAGTTGGCCAGGCAGAAGTGTGGGGGTCCCCTCTCTGGTGCCCTAGGCTTCTCTCTGGCAGGGAATGTGTGCACCTTTCTGCTAGAAACTGCTTGCAGCAGCACTGCAGAGATGGGTGTCCATGCCCCTGGATCACCCCTGGGGGAACATCCTTCACTTTTAATGATAGAGGCAGATTTCAATTTTAAATCTGTGCCACTTTTTTTTCTCATGAGCTCAGAATAATAAACTGTGACTCTTCAGTGAGAAAACCCAACACATTTTGACATTTCTCTGAAGACATTCAGAGAAAGTCCCAAGCCCATGAGGTCTTGTTTATAATTGCTGCCAGGCTGATAAATCCTGGTGACAGAGGCATCTATATAAAAAAAAGATTTCCAGTAGCAAAGGAAAACTGCAATACCAAGCTATCATCACCTTCTGATAGACAAAATATTTATATTTTATTGTCAGGAGGACTCTGGCTACAAAGCCTTTCCCTGAGCCAGAGTGGGCTGACCTTTTGCAGTAGGCACAATAAGACAGCAAACACGGCTGAGCTGTCAGAACTTCTGCAATAACCCCAAATCCCTTCTGATAAGGGGAATCGAAAGCACACAGCTCTCCACCACCTCCTAATAATGCCCATGACCTCAACAGCACCTTAGAAATTTGCTACATAGTTTGAGAGTTAGGCGCAACACCTGCTTCCTGGCAGCAGCCATTTGTTTTCCTCTGGATTTGATTTCCTCATCTAGTTCTCCAAGCATCAAGCAAAAGTACGAGAGTTTTCATTTCCCATCATGCTATCCGAATGCAACCTGTCCAAGAAGCCTCATCGATGTGACAGCGGCTAAGAGCTTGACAACTTCCTCCTAAATAACACCCTCCCACTCTGCTTTGTGCCCTATGATTCATTCCTCACTGGGTATTTTAGGAATTCTGTACACGTAGTTGGAAGTATGTGGTCTTTAAGAGTCAAAGTGCATGGCCCTTACCCCTATCACCTTTTGAGGCACTGCTTAACAAAGGAACAACTCAGAGAAGGCTCCAAATAAACCTGAAATGGGTACAATTGCTTTTCCCTCTGTAGTATGCACGTGTATAAATTTATATACATAATAGAAATATTTAGGTTGGGAAAGACCTTTAAGATCATTGAGTTCAACCATTATCCCGGCACCGAAGTGTTCACCACTAAACCATGTCCCCAGGTGTCATATTCACATACCCTTTGGACACTTCCAGACGTGATTCCACCACTTTCCTGGGCAGCCTGTTTCAAAGCCTGACCACCCTTTCAGTGAAGACATTTTCCCTAATATGTGTGTGTGTATACACATATATATAAACCCGCTGCAGCACATTAGGGAGTTTAGCAACTGGTCCTTGCAACTAGCTAGCCTACCATAAAAGCAGCAATCCATTCAAACCTCTTGATTTGCATCAAAAGGAGACCTTTTTTTTTTTTTTATTTCATAGAAGTTCACTAGTAGGGGGAGTGGGGAAAGAAAAAAAAAAAGAGAACTTAAGGAAAAAATGAGAACAAGCCAGATAATGAATTATGTTGGGAAGTTACCAGCCTTGGGTGGTGGACATGAAATGCAAGTCCACATTTAGAACCAGGGTACCATTGCCTAAGCCACAGCACATGTGTTCAGCTGGCAGCTCTAGGGGAGTTTAAAATCAAAAGGGACTTTAGGCTTTTTGGATTTAACTGCTATTTAAATTGGTTTAAACTGCTATTTAGATATTTGAGTTCCACAGATCCCTAGAAGTCCCTGAGTGCTCACTACATTGGCTTGCTTAGCATCTTCCTTACAACCAAACCCCTTCTTGTGCTTCAGTCATGCCTATGTGGGGGGCCCTTTGCAAAATCATCCTGAGCTCAAATAATTTCGTTAAATAACTGTATATGACTTCTCTCTTTAGAAAATAAATGCAAACTCGATCCAAAGAGGATAGGAGTTCTTCCATGTGTCTTTGATTCAGGCAGTGAAATCCTAAGTAGAAGACAGGCTTCTCTGTTTCACATTTTTTGTTGGCAAAGTAGAAAATTCTCCATTCAGCACGCAGATTTGCTGCAGTTTGCTTAGACACCAAGTCTCCATCTGCGCTACCAGGGTCGTAAACCTAATGGCTTGGG
>WAAG01049981.1:3183-14658 GCA_013390105.1 Tichodroma muraria | reverse complement strand
TCCATTGCCTTCTTCCCTTATCTGAGGGTAAGAAACAAAACATAAAATCATTTGGGTTGGAAAAGACCTCTAAGACCATCGAGTCCAACCGTAAATCCATCACTGTCGAGTCTACCACTAAACCATGTCTGCAAAATGCACATTAAATATTCAATTCGTGTCTGCAAAAGGAATTTCAATTAAAATAAACAAAATTGCTGAATGAAAGCAATAATAACATTCTAGTGTTGCACAGCAGGGCTGTGAAGGTAAGTAAAGATTCAGAGGTTTGAGTAAAAGGAGATGTATACATTTCCTAGATACATGTACTCATTTAATTTAAAAATGTAAACCCAAAAGACGACTGTGACTGTACATATTTCCCTCCTCCACCCTGAACAATTGAATCCGTTTACCTAGAGTTTGATCAAGTTACAGCACAAAAAATCCTATTTAAAAACACGGCACTCCTCTTCCCCTTTTTACTCACATCTTAATGCTTTACAAAGCAAAACTCCAGACATTTTGTGAGTCACATATCACTACCAAATAAGTTGCAGTCATTGAATGGTGCCTCATAAAGGAGGCAGGAAACAGGAAAAGCTCAAAATAAAGCTGTTTGTAAATTAAAGAACTGAGGGAAAGAATGGATAGGAAATGAGTCCCTTATTTCTTCTTCAAAATTATTCTGATTAATGAGGAGAAAGATCAATAGCCTATCTGCAGCTGCCATGGGGAAGACAGGGTGAAGAGTGAATCCAGACCCAAGTATCCCCGTGGTGCCAACACATCACATTCTGCACAAGCTCGATATAATGAGCTGCAGGGCGAGATCTCATGTGACTGCACTACTTTACCTGTCTGTCCATTCAGCTCCTCATTACAGCTCGATGTGCTCAGTTATAGGGTACCAAAAGGAGAAATGTATGGCATAGATTTGTGAGTAGTCTGAGAAAGGATTGCTTTCATTCCTGTAGCATTGCTTTCCTCCTGCTGTAACAAGAGCCCCAGACACTCCAGGCTTCCTCTGCTTCCCACTGCTGCTGCATGCAGCTCGGAAGTCATGTGCACAGCGTTTCCACAAATGGGGCAACATCCAGGCCCACAGCATACTGAAAACGGCAAAACATTCCCACTGACATTTTTGAATTTTGTTTTTAAATCAAAATCCCTAAATGAAGCATCTCAGATATCGCTGCTTCCTTTATTAATGTTTGGTTTGGGGACTTTGTAATTATGTTTAGCAGCTTTTGTGGGCCAACAGATTCCAAGGCGAAATGACCTGGCAGGATGCTGAGGCCATTTCCACTGTTTTTGGAGCACTGTGTAAGGAGAGAATGACTGCTTTTTGGATGGAGACCCTGCATGAAACAAGGCAAGGCATCATGCTCCCATCCACTTTGGCTTGCCCCAGAGACAGGGAGAAAGTACCCAGCGCTATTTCATTAAGGTTTTGGCAGGTCCCTTAATGGCATTTGTGGTAGTTACAGGCACAAAGGAAGCATTTATCCCCGGTTGTTTTTCCCATCTGCAGCCATTCATTTGCAGATTTGCCCAGAGATCAATCCACACTGGCAAGAGAGATAAGAGGGACCCCTGACGCTGGACTTGAGAGATTACAGCAGCCAGGCTGCTCCAAGGGCAATTATAGAGCCGCAGAAGGGTGCTGTACTTTTGAGCATTCCCCAATACGAGCATCCCCTGACACAGGCACCCCAGGAACGCTGTCACAGTCGACCTGCTTGCTCCAGGCTCTGCAGAGAGCTGACAGACACCAGCACTCGGGTGCAGCTAGGGAGGGATTCCTGCTTTCTACAGCAACTGGGTACAGACAAAGCAACACGCAGAGAAAGGCCAGTGCCAAAAATTATTACCGATACACATTTGTAAGACAAAACTCGGTTTCAATTCTCAGCCCTGCAGAAGACGTGGTCTCTTTTTGGCATAACCCTGCTTCAAACGGGGAGGCAATCAAAGGGTTTTTAGCAGAAACCTCTTAGCAAGGGGCACCGCTCCCGCAGCCACAGGAATGACTAGCAGTCAATGGGATACAGGTCTTAAAGAGCTGCCTCCTTGGCCACAAATACTTCCAACTTTTAAAAATGCTTAATGTGTTTGTGAAATCAAGGAAAACAGCTATACAGTGCTCATATTTAGGTCTGCTGAAGAAAATATTTTAATTTGGTACTTAACTGTATCCTTACACTTGGGCTTAAGCCACCCCTAAAATTGGCTCAGACTGCCACAAAACAACAGCTTAAACCAATTTAATTGCTGTCTGCTGCAATCCCGCCCGACTTCCCACCCCTGGTTGCACGTTCCCCATCTCCTTTCTTATGCCAGCTCTCGTGCTTGTCCAACCCTGCTCTGAGCCATGTGGGCATGCAAGCCAGACACACACCCTCGACACCCTAAACCCCACCCTTTCTCTACGGATTAAGCACGCTGGGGTGACTCAACACCAGGTCAGATGAGCACTAGAGCCGGTGGAGAGAAAGGCATGGAACTGCTCAGCTGTGGCAGGGTGGGACCACGAGGCATAGAAATATGACATCTCATCCCCGTAGTCCTGCTCCCTCCACCGCTGCCCAGGCCGCTTAATCCCATCCCGTGCTAAATTATCCAAAGCTTAACCTGACCCTCCTCCCTAGACAAACACACACACACACACACACACACACACACACGCACGCACGCACACACGGTTTCTGCAAGGTCAGTACATTCACTCAGCTCAGCAAGAGTCCTTACCAGCATGGAAATGCATGGCTGGAGGTGAGAAGGGCTTCTCCCTCTCAACCCCAGGGAGCCATTAGATCATCTAAGCTGTATCCTCAGGCTTCTGCATGCATTTGAATCCCTGTTACCCTAAAGTCCGGGATAGAGAATTAGAGACAAAGCTTTAAGCCGAAGAGACTTGAAGAGCTGAGCAATAACCATGCTTCCTAGGGAAGGCTCCTGCAACCTTGGCCTTATAGCAGCTGTTCTACCTGGTCGTTCTAATAGTCCTGTTTTAGTATAAGGATAGCAAGGACCAAGTCAGATCTTTCCGGAGGAGATGTAAGTCAATTTACAGGAAATTCAAAGACACCGAAGTAGCCAGAACCTAATAAAAATAAATGCAAAGGGGAAAAAAAAAGGAAAAAGAAAAAGGAAAAGGAAAAGAAAAAGAAAAAGAAGAAAAAGAAAAAGAAAAAGAAAAAGAAAAAGAAAAAGAAAAAGAAAAAGAAAAAGAAAAAGAAAAAGAAAAAGAAAAAGAAAAAGAAAAAGAAAAAGAAAAAGAAAAAGAAAAAAGAAAAAAAGAAAAAGAAAAGGAAAAGCCCTACAGCAAGAAGACAGCCAATATTTCTGACAGGATACTCTTCTCCCAGTCTGGATTTACCACTGTTTTGTGACATAGAGTCTTGAATCTGAAGATAAGTGCTCATCTGTAAAGAAGTTTTCTCATACATTATGCAGCACTGTCTCTTCCACACTTCACATACATCTGTCTGTACCTATAAATAGAAATTATGTCTCATGTACATTATCATATATTACAACCTCTGATGATATGGCAAAGGAAAGGAAACAAGCAAAGGAAGTAGCGTGCTTCACCAGATCGTGCAAACTCCACAGAGCCTTTATTAGTCAGTCAGCTTTGGGCAAACCAGTGCTGGAAATTACAAAAACATGTGGAAAAGCAAAAAGATGAGACAAAAGACAGTGAACCAGTGGGTTTGCTGCATAACAAACAGAAGACCAAGTAATCTAGTGGAGAAGCTAGAAGACCAAAAAGAATCCCTGCATGCTTAAAACCGGAGTATTGCACAAAGTGGCACAGCACGAGTAGGGAGAACAGGCCAGAGCAGGTCTGCTGGGCAGCACTGGGAGGAAGAAGGCAGGATCACTGCAACACTGAGGATCTGTAAATCCAGAGTCAACCCCCAACTCTCAGTCTGAAAGATAGGGGCCTGAACTGCTGATTGCTTTCCTCTTCAGAATGTGTCACCTCTGCTTTGCTGGAGGCTTTTTCTCCTTCAAAAAAGAAGAAAAATCTTCATTCTCATGCATTTTATGAACTGATGAAGTATCTTCACAACTTGTTCTCATCAGTGTTTACTTGTTTAGTATTTCTGCTTGACCACTGTGCCTACGTGGCTAATGAGCCATGACTGGCAATACAATTAAAGATAGATTTGATGGCATCCTGGCAGACAAAAGTGTTTTAATTAAACTGAAAGAAAATTGTTGTTTATGGGCCAGGAGCCCATACTGAATAGACAAAAGTAAGCCTTTTGATAGGAAAAACCAGTGCCACATCTAAGGGATGGGGAAACTGAGGTTTAGTTCTTGGCTCTAGCAGACTTCCAGCAGAGCCTGTTGCTTTCTATTAAGGGCATGTTTTGACTTGTCTTTTGGAAAATGTGGAGAGCTCAGTCTTGGCCTCCCTGGAACTTTGAGGCTATTTTCACTAGGGAGGGCTGAGCAGAGCCCAAAGGAAGCTCCACACTGGTTAGCATCACCACCGCTTCCTAGTTCTCCCCACAACTTCATTTAACAGTAAAACTCAGAGCTCAGTTGTTTAAAGGCCAAGCTAAATCTGAACCAGCCAGGGTTACATTGAAAACCACAAGATTTATAAAAAAGCAGTTCCCTCTCTCACCCAGTTAAGGCTCAAACAAATAGCAAAACTTGCTTTGACTTTCCTAAGAGTAAAGTTAAAGCCTCCAAGTTTGCTCTTTTAATCAACTTCAATTACTTCTCAGCAGCTTTGAAAATAGTATAGCTTTGAGCATTGCTTGATTCATTGTGGAAGGAGATGGAAGGAGATTTTGGAGAGAGAAAGAATGGTAATGAATCAATTTGTCTAAGGCAGAATTACCATTTATAGGCATTTCAAGGCCAGGTAGGCATCTTCCCCTATTGAAGTTTTACAATACTTTGCACTTAAATACTGTATTATCACTCGCTTCCTTTGTAAGCTTTTACTGCTTGGTCTGAAAGCTCTCACTGGATGCCACAGGTTAATCAAGAAGATACTTTTTCTGGTTTTATCCCAGAGGTTCCTTTTTTCAGCCTTGCCAGAAAAAAAAAGAAAGAAATAAAAAAAAAAAAGAAATTAAACAGGGGAAAGAGTGTTTAATATTAACAGTGTATACACCTCCACAAGTGTAATGGTATACATTATATCTGGAGTCTGACAAAACAATGATCTCATGAAAGACATGAGAAAACGAAAGTTACAAGACTGACTGTGCAGCCCATCTGAGTTCACTGTGAGTGAGTGAGAAGTGTGGAGGCAGAGGATAATTTACACAAGAACTGAAGTTGTTTCAAGGCCACCATTACCTCCTAGTGACCGTCTCTCTTTCAATTCAGATTTAAAAGCTACGGTGCTTTGCAGGTCTCTCATACTTTCTGTGGATGTCTCTTAAGCTGCATTTACAGTAAGCTTTCACTTACCCTCCCATTTACAGTAAGCTTTCACCTGAAACAGAAAATACATCCTACGGTTTTATCAAATGTCATCTAAGAACTGAGGCACCTCCTGTGGCTTCAGTTGCCGAAACAAAACTGTTTTATTTTGCAGAAAGGCTCATACATAGAAATTCTCATAATCCTTTGTCTTTCTTTTCCCTCATGTGACACGAGAGGTCAGAAGCATTGGTGCCTCCAGTCCACAACCTCAGATGGCACTGTTGCCTAAATACACATTCAGAATACACGGTTTTAGTTGGGGTCAACTCAGGGAGAACAGGAACACATTTAAGCTCAGAGAACCAGTCTAAAAAAACCAAAAAGGAAACTAAAAAAACATTGCAGCCAAATTTCAATAAATATAAATTGAATCATGCCATTAGGCAGCTCTCCTTAACCTCAAGTAAAAGTCCTACTTACCCTGGCTCAGCAACCAGCTTTTTTCATAGTCTACGCATGACCTGGTCAGCACGGCAAGTCTCCACCCCTTCCCCACTCCCCATCCAGCTTCCACCTCCAGGGCCGCCTGTGGTGGCCAGCAGACCCAGAGGAGAGGTCACAGAAAATCTCTGGAGCTCACTCCTCCACTTCCAGATCGCTTCCTCCTGGCAGAGCACAGCTGCTTAGAGCACCAGAGCCAGGCTGAACACAACAAGTAGTAAATCAACACCTCTCTTTGCTTATGCTACTAATGACACCCCAGATTACTAGCACTTAATTGAATTTACTTTTCAGTGTGTTTTTTACATTTTTCTTTTCTATCAGCTGAGACAATAAAAATCAATTCCTGTAGGGCAATTTAATTTAGGTTTACATGGTGTTTTATATTCAGATTTTCAGTGTGGTAAATCCATGCAGGACTTTTTTATAAGTGCTTCTGTGAAATTAAAGTAAACCTATACTGAGGGTAGGCACTTTAACAAGCAAAATACTTTAAAAAACAAGTAAATGTGTAGGAAAAAAAATATAATGGATAGAAGTCATTTGGCCAACTGAAGCAGATTGATTAGAGATCTCATACATATGCAAGAAATACAGTTACATGTATAAATATTTGCATCCAAATCTGGTGACACAGATAAATAGTTAATAACTTTTATTCTGATGAATTTTATATTAGATTTGTTACAAAATACTGTTGAAAACTTTTGCCCCAGTAGGGCAAAACTGCCTACCATACAAAAGGTCCTGTTTGTGAAAAACATCTTCACGTGCTTTGTGGATCAAGGAATGGCTGTGCAGACCTACAGGTTGTCTGTAACTCACAGTGCATGAATTTAACCACGGAGCAGGCTGGTTGAGACTGTGCATGGGTCTTGTGGTCTGTCCCTCCTGCTCAGGAAGGGTGGAGTGCTGCGGTAGGCGCTGTAGGGAAAAGGGAAGTAATTTCAGCCACTACTTAGCACCCTATCACTTCCCTGGAGAACGACTGACTCTAATAGATTTTATTTTTCCCAAACGATTTAATAAAAGTGGGGAGATATTTTTCATTTTCTCCTTGCTGATGGTCTTTGCTGCTTTCTGAGAGCAGCAATGTTTATTTGGAGGAACAGAGCTTTAAAAGACAAGTATTTAGTGTTAGGAAGTTCAGCCTGAGGAGTGATTTTACTTTAGCAGATCAAAATATTTCTAATAACTTCAATCATTCTTATTCAACTGTTCAATAGCACATATGGATTAGGCAACTAACATTTCAATATGTTTCTCACTGGACAAGGCAAGTCTATACATTTCAGGACTATGTACTAGGTGTCCAGTGGAAGTGTCTTGTTCCTGTTTTACCATGGTGCAGGGCAACATTAGACAGGGAAAAGCTGCTCTGTACTTTGGGATAATCATCTATGACTGCAAGGTGACATTTTGATCCTTAATTAACCTATTCAGACAAGTTTACTTCCACTAGAACTACATAAGGTTTCTACTGACATTTTCCCCTTTTTGAATTCCTAAGTGCCTCACCATTAGTTCCTGTTAGCATTATTTTTTTTAATTTCACCTTCTGCATTGACGGAACATCTCTTGTGGGCAGCACTGGAGGTGGTTGTGCTTTCACCCAACACCACCTCACTGGGGGCACTTGGAGGTTTAACCAAACCCTCTTTGGTCTTGGAAATGCCAGCATGTGTCCAGAACAGGGATATGTATATTAAAAATGCAACAATACACGCGCTTATCTGCGCCTGGGGCTCGACAGGGGCTCAGCAGAGGGAAGAGGACAGGAAAGGATGTATATACATTGCTGGAGGAAATTTGTAGTGCAAGAGTGCAGTGTTTATTTCTCTAATTACCTTTTGTTTCTTCTTTGGCGTTTGACTGCATCTCTTGTCCTTCTGCCTCCAGAGTTTCAGTGCCATCTCTGAAAATTAGACAGAGCAGTTACACCTAACAGCTCCAACCAGCACATTAGCAGGGTTTGAGTGACTACTAGCATTTTTCGCTTGCAGACTTCACTCAATTTTTTATTCAAATTGAAAGGAAGAAGTTACAAATAGGATTATGTTTTTAAGACAAGTAAGTCCACATGTGCTACACTGCAAAATAAATAGTCTTCTTCTTCCATTAGAAAATTATTCATCAAAGTTATTCCAATCTGCATTTATTTTAAGTAGATAAAATGGCAAATGTACATGGTAATGAAATATAGTATTTCATGATGTATATTATGAAATAGAAGAGAATGAGATTATTTCTTTAAGCCTATCAATTATTAAATTATCATTAAAATGTATGTACACAAAAAATTCTATAAGACTTTCTGATTAGATTACCTTGATATGACAGAACACATTGTGATTATTCTTTGATGCCTTGCAATAAGGATTTAAATTCTAAGTAGATTTCTGAAAGATATTCTTTTGAAAAAGCAGCAAGAGGTAATGGGTGGACAATACTTAATGAAGCAGAACAGGAAACAGGAGCGACTTTTTAATTTACTCAGTTAGTTTCCTGCGTAAAAGATGATGAAGTTACCACCATAAAGATTTTTTGGGGGAAGTTTCGTTCAGTTTATTAGATATTCAACATTCAGGGCATTTAATACAAACTATTTTGCTACTACTTGCAACACTGGAAGACCAAAGGAGAGTGCTGCTGTGAACTTTGAGACAGGAGTTCTGCAGAGGGAGGATTTGTACCTTAGTGTAAGTGCTGAGCACCAGGAAGATTACATTCTCTTCCACATAAAAGAGAATTAAGCAGGTTTTCATCTCTCTTTTTGATGGCAGCCATCTCTAGTGCTGGGGTGGACTTTTCCTTTCTTCAGTGAGATGTTGGAGCACCACAGAGACAGTGCTGGGCTGCGAGCAACCTGGAGTAGAGGTGACTGGTGTTTGCTGAGCTAAACAAGGGATTTGGGTGCCTGAAGCCTGAGTGAAGAAGCAGATTTAGGAAATGGGGAGCAGCAGAGAGTAGGGATGAAGGCTGCATGTGGTCTAAGGACAAATGAAACATGATTTTTGCAGATCCCTGGCATTGAGCAGTGATTACTAGAGAAATGTTCATGTAATTGAGAAGTGTCCAGGCAATGTTAATGGAAGAGTTTGAAGGTGGGCAAGCTCACAGCTCAGCTGTGCTATCAGCAAGGTGTTTCCAAAGCTGATGAGCAAAGCACTTCCTCTGCCCCGTTTATGACAAGTGAAGAAAGGAGCAGGGCTGTACTGAAATATGTGTGGTAGGAGCCCCATTCACGTGAAGAGGTCCATTCAGGGCCTTACAAAGGCTATGAGTCAACAGCAAAGAAAGGAGGATTTCACAGAAACTGAAGTGTGACCCTTTGTTTTACCTGACCCCAAGGTCCTCAGTGACACAAAAGGGGACCCCAGCACTGATGCTGCAGCAACAAATGCTTGTTGTGAGTGTACTTGAGCAGTGACAAAAAGGAATGACCCGAGGTTCTTGTTTCCAGGCCTTGTTTCCCAAGGGACTGTAGAGGAGGGAGTCCTCCCTTCAGCCTGACTGAGGTGGGGAGATGAAGGTGCTGGAAAGCTCTTCCTAGTGGATGCATTTCCCTTGAAAACCTCTCCTGAAATGCATGATCTGGTCATCCCTATATACTGTTAGGACACCTGGATAATGAGGTTTTGGACTTCGCTCTGCAAAGTCTATAGAAGTTAATACATCTTTTATTCAGCTGTTATGTGAAGTGGGGTTTTTCTAGTTTAGGACTGGCAAGGGCTTAAAGTGACTTAGCAGCCCTGCCTTTGTTTTAACCTTCCATTAGTCCATGACTACTTTCTTCCACAATCAAAGTAGACATGAAAGGGATGTTTTGCTTTGCTCTTTTCATTATTCCAGGGAGCTGTAAGTCCCTATTAAAGTTCATGATAGAATTAGGGTGAAGAATGATGGATTTAAAGGTATCATAAAACTTTTCCTGGTAAGTAGTAGCCCCCAAATATATTCCAGTTGTGACCTGAGAGAGGCTGCTGGAGGCATCCCAAGCAGCCATGCATTGGCTCTGCAGATCCTTTGAGCTGAGGAAATTCATTTGCATATGGATGCCATGCTAAGGAGGCCAGCCCGGATTTCATTACTGCTAATGATGTGCGTGGGAGAAGTGATTTAGTTTATAGCCAGTGCCAGGCATGGCACAATGAGGAAGTACTTAATTCATACAAAGCTCTTTCTTGCTTCTAAGACTTAAAAATCAGGGGACTTCACACAGCACCAGTGTTACAGACATGGTGTCTTCATGACCATGAACAGAGCTGTGACTGAGACAAGGGAAGGAGGGAGAAGGAAACATCAAGATGTAGTATTGCTGTCACAGAGAAAATGATAGGAGGAGAAATGAAAGGGAATGAAAAGCAGAAGGGAAGAAAGACCAATGGAGGATGAAAAAAACACCATCAGGGAGAATTGGCTCTGCAGGAACTGTGGGTGCCAAGGCTGGATATTTGGACTTTGGAAGTGACAGAATTTTCATTGGGTCTTTGCTATAGTTTCCACAACTCAAAATGCAGGCCTGTGGTAAGACGTCCATCTTCTGAGTTTCTGAGAACTGGAAAGAAGAAGAGGGACTCCAGGATACCACTGGAGTTGGAGCAGTTGGGAGTTGCTGCACTGCCTGAAGGCGTCTTCCTACTCCACTGGAGCCACCTCTGCTTTCCTGCTCTAACAGACATTGCCTCAGACAAGGGGGATTGGAGAAGGGCCTGGGGACAGATTCTTGGCATCTGCTTCAGGGCTCGAAGGGGCTGCCATGCTCAGGCAACTTCAGGAAGAGGTATTTGAACTGGGATCAGTGTCTTGGGTGGCCTCCCAGCTGTGAGTAACAAATTCATCAAGCAGAAGAAAGGATCCAGAAAAAAGGAATGGGTGAGTGAGGGAAATAAATCAGAGGGATTAAGGCACACCATGCTTAAAGTGTCTAGAACATGCACTGCCCTCAGAGCATGTGTTGGGACAGAATTTAAAAGGTTGAGAAGGCTTGGAGGAGGAACCCAATTCTGGGGTTTACGGGTCCCAACCCCTCTGGTGTTTTATACTCCCCTGCTATCATTGCACGGGATAGCAGGGAAGAAGGGCTGTGAGCTGCTACCCATTGCTTGGACACAAGATATGACCGTCCATCTGCAGCCCACAATATGAAAACCTGAGCAAAGATCTTCCAAGAGAATTTACTCCTGCCTTATTCATGGCACAGCAGCTGGTTGTAATGAATTTTAACTGTTTGGCTGAAATCACCCACAATGCATGCAATCAAAAGGGTTATGGCCCTACTCACTCCTGCAGCAGCCTGGAAATGCTACCCCTGAAAATACAGGATGGTTCTGGGAACCTTGATTTAAGAATTGTTGTTCTGTAATTTTCTGAAGAGGGAAATCAGCTGGTCAGTTGCACAGGGGGGATGTGAACACCACTTCAGTAATCTGTGAATGGGGAATGCAGTTTGGAGAGCTCTCTGATTTCTGCCTCATCTGAGTTGAACTCAAAGGGTATGGAACAGTGACATTTAGCTGGGGTTACTGGAAATTAAATATTGTTTACTTGATATTGCAATTGAATTCAGAACAGCTGTAAGATGGACGGTCATAT
>WAAG01049980.1:156621-178222 GCA_013390105.1 Tichodroma muraria | reverse complement strand
TTGGTCTCCTGGAGCTTAGAGGCTCTTGGCTCACTGAAAACTCTAGCTCTGGCCAGCTCTGGGGTCGCCTCACACTCCTCTGATAAAGACACTGGTTTCTAGACCTTGTGGATCTCCTCATCTCTGGGAAGCTGTGAGTCAGAAGGCACAGGGATTCAGCTGCTGCTGTGTCCCAGTGAACTTCTGGTTGAATTCTAATGTACTACCATTAGGTCCCTTTAATCTGTTTTTTATTTTTGTGCTTTTTTTTTTTTTCCCTAGGAAGCTTTGACTATCATGGAAAATTTATTCCAAAAGGCTTTTCCTGCAGTAAGCAGTAATTGTAAATCTCTTGTAAATCAGTGTGAAGAATTCTGCCCTAAAGCAGATGTTATTTCTCCCTTGAAATCTCCTTTTCAAAGCATTCTACTGACATTTGTCTGACTTGATAGGTCCTGTGGACTCCAGAAAGATGAACACCTCAGGCCAGGATATGGGTTGTTGCTGGTGAGTGGCATCATCACCCTGCAAAACTCATGGGGGCTCTGCTCCAATAGGGCCTAACCACTTGATAAATAATTAAAATGGTCAGGTGGAAATACAGTGTCCTCGTGGTCAGTAGGTGCTTAGAGCAGCAGGAAATTAAGAGCCACTTACAAGCTGCTGTTTCCCCTAAACAGTGGTGGTAGCATTTGTCTTCAACCAGTAGTTGTTGAAAAACCGTTATATCAGGATCACACACAAGTACAAATTGTTTTATCTCTCTTGTAGTCCTATACTATTAACCTGAAATGAATGCAGTACTGGAAAAAGCAGAAAAGAAAAGCTTTGCATTTAGTTTTGCACTGTCTGGGAAATGAGCTTGTGTATTCAGTGTTGAGATTCTGATGACTTGAACTAGTACTAGTGAGGCACTGAAAACTTTGTTATTAAACTATATTAATCCTATTTAAATTCCTTGATGTTGAATTTGGCTGAAGAATTTGAATTTGGGCTCCAATCCCAGAGATAATAATTTTTCCTACCCTTTTTCCTTCTTTCTAGCTTAAAGAAAGCTGTGAAAGTCTGATCATGGAACTGGTTGGTACAACATATTGTTTTCCTGACTGGTGGAGGTGGATATCCCTCGAAGCTCTCAGCTCGTGGAGTGCCACAGAATGCTTTTTTTCCCCAGGTATTCACCTGGAAAAGGTGAAAAGGGCACATGGTGACCTGTGTGTGACATGGAGAGATCCATGGAGCTTCAAATGCTTCAAGCACTGTGATCTCGAATTACAGTGACACTGGAAAATTTCAGTGGAGCAGCTGTGTATTCTTCCAGGTGACTTCCACTGCTGCTATGCTGGTGGATGCATATTGTTGAATTCTCCAACTTTTAAACTCTGTTTCAGTCTTTGTGCATCCGAATAACGTTGTTGGCACCAGAGAAGAGTGCACATGGAATTGCAAGGCTTGTACCAACTCTTCAAAGACGTTCTCTAATTTATTTTTTTTTTACATGAAATATCAGAGGAATAAAACCACTGTGTAAGCTAAGCTGAAAATGAAATAAGCAAAGGTTGATTTTTTTCTCAGGAGAATATCTTTCTGAGGGAGTGAAAAAGTAGTGCAGNTTTGTGAGCTCTGCCTGGTTGTAGGTGTCCAGGACTCATTTTCTCTTCATAATATCCTGTAAATTGAAGAGCTCCTGCTAGTCTTAGCCTGTATGCAAGCTTGTGCAGGGAAGTGTTGAGTGGAATGGTGTTTTGCCAGGGCAGCTGCTGCACACATGTCCAGAGCGTATCTAGCTGGTGCTGGTGGTTCCCAGTCCCCTGAAATCCATTTGTGAGGCTACAGGGCTGTTACTTGTGGTGCTCATAACTCTGCAGTTTTGTCCAGGCCACTGGGGAAATGTCTGAAACACCTCATTTAGGGAGGGTTTTGAGAGTCTCGTGTTGATATCACTCATTCCTGTCAGGGTAAATCGTCCCCAGGTGCTTTTGCTGCAGTAGGCACAGGAAGAGAACAGTCAGAAAATGGGACAAACCCATTGCTCTGCTGCTGCAGGTAGTTCCAGGAGTGTCTTCAGACTGTGGAAAGAGTCCAGGAGAAACAGCACATTTGAGCCCAAGGTCTGTGGAGAGCCTGTTGTCCAGCCATCTGTGTTGCCTTTGGTCTCCAGAAATTTTCATGTTGTCACTTCTGTGCACGTGTCCACCTGGGCCTGTAGCACCACAGTTTGCATGTAAAAAATGTTTGCATTTTTTTGCACCACAGTTTGCATCTACCAGCATAAAGCACAGCCCGTTTGCACTTCTGCCCCCCCTGGCTCTGTGCTTCCAGTGCTGCTTTACACAGATGACTGTGATTTGGTCTCCTGGAGCTTAGAGGCTCTTGGCTCACTGAAAACTCTAGCTCTGGCCAGCTCTGGGGTCGCCTCACACTCCTCTGATAAAGACACTGGTTTCTAGACCTTGTGGATCTCCTCATCTCTGGGAAGCTGTGAGTCAGAAGGCACAGGGATTCAGCTGCTGCTGTGTCCCANCAGTGTCCTCGTGGTCAGTAGGTGCTTAGAGCAGCAGGAAATTAAGAGCCACTTACAAGCTGCTGTTTCCCCTAAACAGTGGTGGTAGCATTTGTCTTCAACCAGTAGTTGTTGAAAAACCGTTATATCAGGATCACACACAAGTACAAATTGTTTTATCTCTCTTGTAGTCCTATACTATTAACCTGAAATGAATGCAGTACTGGAAAAAGCAGAAAAGAAAAGCTTTGCATTTAGTTTTGCACTGTCTGGGAAATGAGCTTGTGTATTCAGTGTTGAGATTCTGATGACTTGAACTAGTACTAGTGAGGCACTGAAAACTTTGTTATTAAACTATATTAATCCTATTTAAATTCCTTGATGTTGAATTTGGCTGAAGAATTTGAATTTGGGCTCCAATCCCAGAGATAATAATTTTTCCTACCCTTTTTCCTTCTTTCTAGCTTAAAGAAAGCTGTGAAAGTCTGATCATGGAACTGGTTGGTACAACATATTGTTTTCCTGACTGGTGGAGGTGGATATCCCTCGAAGCTCTCAGCTCGTGGAGTGCCACAGAATGCTTTTTTTCCCCAGGTATTCACCTGGAAAAGGTGAAAAGGGCACATGGTGACCTGTGTGTGACATGGAGAGATCCATGGAGCTTCAAATGCTTCAAGCACTGTGATCTCGAATTACAGTGACACTGGAAAATTTCAGTGGAGCAGCTGTGTATTCTTCCAGGTGACTTCCACTGCTGCTATGCTGGTGGATGCATATTGTTGAATTCTCCAACTTTTAAACTCTGTTTCAGTCTTTGTGCATCCGAATAACGTTGTTGGCACCAGAGAAGAGTGCACATGGAATTGCAAGGCTTGTACCAACTCTTCAAAGACGTTCTCTAATTTATTTTTTTTTTACATGAAATATCAGAGGAATAAAACCACTGTGTAAGCTAAGCTGAAAATGAAATAAGCAAAGGTTGATTTTTTTCTCAGGAGAATATCTTTCTGAGGGAGTGAAAAAGTAGTGCAGAAATCAGATTTTAACAAGACTGAGAGTAAAATAGTTTTTTTTGAAACAAGGGCAAACAGTGCTCTTGTACTGCCAAAATACAGTGAAAAAAAAATAGTGAAAATGGCATTTTTCCCTAAAATACTGGCAGTTTCCCCCCCTTCATATGGGGGAAAGGATTCTTTCAGTGGTAGGATTTAGAAAACACTGATGGTTTTTAATTTATCATTTTTTATAAAGATAGCAAGAATTTCTTCTGTGGTCAGGAGTAAGGTATCATCATTTCTGTGTCTCTAGGAGCTTAGATTTCTTCCTGTATGCTCACATTCCTTATTCCTGCTAATGTGCTGTGCAGGAAGAATTACATTACACAGCTCTGCTGTGCAGCTGGGACTTCCTGGAGGTTTGCATTTTTAAGGTTTTCCCCGTCATACCCTGCAACCAAAGCAGCAAATAAATCTTGCAGGTCACATACTGTGGAGAGCACATGGCATTTGTGGTGGGAGAGGAATTGCTATCTGTGCCCCGTGGAAGCCAGATTGTTCCACGTGCCCCAGCACTGTTCAGTTCTGTGCCCATCCCAGTGATCTTACTGACATCTCAGAATTTATCCTTGGGAATACTGCGATGTGGTGGGAGGGAAACGAGATGCAGTTACCAAACTGATAATTGAAAGTAATAAAAGCCTTAAGCAAAAGCATAAAACTCTTCCCAATCATGGTATTTATGGGCCCAAAGTATTAGAGAGATATTTATAGGTTCGATGGAAATACAAAACATATGGTATCTCTATCCGGAAATATTCTTTCAATTATACCCTGCATGGATCTCATAAACATCCTTCTTTCATCTAAAAATTCTTCAGTACATTAGGTAAGAAACATCATTCCATTTCGTAGGGGAATGTGGTAAACAAACATCTTGTTCTAACAGATGCTGAAGTGTCTTGCAGATTTCAATCAGCAAAAGGAATATTCTATAAGTTTTGGCTCTGGCAGCTCAAAGTAATGCAGCTGTTGGGCCACACATCTTGTATTTTGGTCTTCTATTTGTTATATTGGAGAATGTGTACAATCAGCTTATTTTTTTCCTGATTTTCCTCTGTTGAGCATAAGCATCATAATCTGCTTTTTATTTTTCCTATGTGCTGTTTGCTTTGCAAATGTAGCAGGATCATACCTTAATGCTTCCTTGACTATCTCTGTATCAGAAATTTTTGAGAGCACCTTCTCAAGAGTTTTGGTCTCTGGAAACTGTACTCACAGGAACAAGCCTGGCCTCTCCATCATGCCATGAAACAGCTCTGAATTGTTCCTTCAGAGCAAGCCAGTGTTAACTAGGTGAGTGACTCCTAGAGTCTGCAATTGGGCTTTGACATAAGCCTGCTGGGAAGGAAGATATTCTAGAGTAGCTGTGGGGGTCGAGCCAAAAGGCAGTTTTGTGCCTCCTCTTGACTTTGAGCGAAGCCTGGTCCCAGCCAGTGCAGCTGTTGCCTCTGCCTTTCCTGCAGGGAGGGATTAGCACTGGCTCACAGCTGTCACTTGGTTGGCAGTGGGAAATATTGTGCAACCTTTGTGCTGAAGTGGTGGTTTCCTGAGGTGGGATTCATGAATTTTGTGCTTGTGTTTGTCATGGGTAGACAGGGAAGCAGACCTGGGATTTTATATTGCTTATTTTTCCCTTCTTTTTCTTCTTTTTAAATGCTCTGATGAATCTTGGTTAAATTATGCTTTGTCTGAGGCACTGTGCCTGCAAGAGTTTCCTGAAGGCCAGGAGTCTTGCTGGAGCTGAACTGTAATGCAGTGCACACTCTGTGTTTGAGCTGTTTGGTGGAAGCCTTGCCATTGCAGCTCTAGGCTGGAATAGGTGTGTTTGATGAACCCCTTAAGCAGGTAACTATCAAACTTGTTCCAGATATTGCCAATTTCTTAAGGGAAGTTCCCATCCAGCCTCACTTGCCATGGCTGCACCTTGGTTCCATCAGCCCCTCTTTTGGCAGATCAGCTTTCCTGCACAGAAGTGAGTCTGTCAGGCATGCCTCATGTTAAATCCAAATCAACTGTTTTTGTTGTCTTATTTGTATTTGCCTTGTTGATTTGTATTGTTGAGGTATTGGGCACTCTTATCTCTGCCCAAGAGGGTTTGTAGGAAGATGTCAGCCCATGGGACGGTTAATGAAAGTTACAGCTTTGGTACTTGCCCCAGGCTTTGAAGCCCCTTTATAAAAGTTTCCTTTTCACATTTTCCATCTTTTTTTTTCAGCTTTAGTGCTGCCAATATCCCATCTGTTGCCTGGTTTGACTTCAGTATTTATAGAACACCTCTTATTCTGGGTCTTTGAAGTTACAGGATTTCCCTCAAAGTCCTTCAGGATCCCTGTTGCCCATAAGGGCTGCACACAATTAAAGCAAGTGTCACAACGTGTAACTTTTTTCTTCCTCTTTTCTCTTTGTCCAGTTTATTCTATAACGTGCTGGAGAGAGAAGTGTCTACTTTGGAGTTGTTTGTTTTTGTTGTTTGTTTTTGATTTTAAGTTGCAACGCAGTGTGAGTTGGTGAAAAGTACAATTCTTCCCAGCTTCTTGATTCTTACTGGATTCTTGCTGGATTCTTGCAGGGAAGGTGAAATTTATTGTCATGTCTAAGGGGTGTGTGTTGGCATGGCTGCATCTGAGGTGCAGATCATCTTGTGGCTCCCATTCAGAATCTCTTGGCATGGTACTTCTCTGTATTCAAAATGCAAACAACAGAGAAAGAATATAATTGGATGGGAAAATATGTTCTCTTAGAGTCAGGGAGAACTAGAGGAGCTAATTTTCCTGATTCTCTGACACATGCATCACTGATCACTGTATAGAAATTATTCAGATGTTAAAAGGATCACAGTTGTAAATACGAAAGGAGTTTGTAGCAATGGTCACAACAAACCAATGCTGTTAAATTATTTAAACAAATTATCCATATCATCATCCTGCAATTTTTTCTGTTTGACCTTTAAACTCTGGAATATGCTTTGGGTGCAGAGTGCTGTGGTAGGAGGGGAAGCCACGGTGATCGTGGCAGAGGGTTCTCTGTGGGTTCTCCCAAAACACAGCAGCACAGTGGGCAGGAGGCAGCAGCAGGGCTCATGGCTCCTCACCAACCTGTGCACGAGTGATATTTCTGAATCTTCCATCCTCCAAATGTGAACACTGCTTTAAAAGCATTTGAAGCCACTTTGGGGGAAGGTCACTGCTGAGCTCGAAGCCACACCGTTAAAACCCAGCCGTAGTGACAAGGAAGAGTATAAAGGATCCTCGTGGGCTTCTTGACCCTGGGCGTGGTGTGGTGACAGGCATGTGGCTGGTTGGGCTTTGGTACTGTTTGCAGCCTTGCCTGTGGAATTGGTTTAGTTGGGAGAAAGTTCTCTGTCCAATGCTGTGTTAAGCCCTGTCCCTCTGTCCCAGTTGCCTGCTCTGTGCTGTATGAGCTACGCAGAAGAAATTGTAGAGCCTGGCAGGAGACAGAAATATTGATGGAAGAGCTTTTTTTTTTCTGAACAGGTGGGCTGAGGACCCTGTGAATATCTTGTGATGCACTTAAAACTTAATAACACACAGGATAAAAGTTGAATTTTCTTCTAGACGTCTCCCTATGAATAACAAATTCATCCTCATAGCAGGAGATAGAGACCCATCTTTCCTCATTCATGCTTACAAAGACCCTACTGTTAAGCAGTGATGCAGCTCGCTGTTTCACTTTTTCAGGTTGAAAAAGTCCCCTGTAGAGACAGTTTTGTGAAGCTGGTGTCAGTGGGAGCAGCTTCAGCCCTTTCCTCTTTTATGTGTGAGTTAGTGCCATGGAAAAACAGGGAAGGGCGTTACTGCTCACGTTTGGTTGCTGCTGCTTCTGACAACTGCCTCACAGGCTGTGCAGCAAGCAGGTGCTGCCCTAGAAGGCCTGACAGGATTCTTTTTCAAGATTTGATTACAGTACCATCATCTTGGGAGACACCTTATTTCATGTGTGTGAAACCCCCCTGGGAATCCTGGGGGCTCCTGGGTTCGCCTTATGAAGGCAAAACATCAATAGGCTGAATACCCACCTTAATTTAAAGCAGCAAATAGCTTTCACAGGCCCTGAGGTTCATTTTGAGATAGGAGAAGCTCTGTGCATGGAGAAACTGGGGGAACAATGCTAAGGGTCAGCGAGTACCCTTTGTGCTGTGTAAAACTTTTTGCATTAAGAGAGAGCAGTACCCCCATGTTAGGCCCTGGCACAAGCTGTTATCTGACATCAACTGCCACATCTAGAGGTGTCAGAGGTTTTTCACACCCAAAAGAGGTGTGAAACCACTTTTAGGAAAGAAGAGCAATGTCTTCAGGGTACCAACACTTGAAAAAATATTGCAATTTCAGCATCTGACTGGTTTCTAGATAAAGACAGGTGGCTCTTCTGCTCCACAGGAAGGCATCCACTGCTGCACTCCTCTATGGGAGATGATAGGCTACCTTCACCCTGATATCAAGCAACATGCAGCTCTTGGTATAACAACAAATCCTTGAAAAAATCTCTTGCTCTTGCCAGTTTCCCCTAAATCATTTGTCCAGTGCAAGCAGATGAAATATTCTTCGGAATCCCACAGCCTGCTTTGGTCAGTTTAAGTGAATAATGCAGCTGATTTGTGGCTGTGCAGAATTTGTTTGGGGCAGCTGAACTAAGCAAATAACAAAATTGTGTGAGCAAATCCCTCCTCCCTCTAACTTCAAAACCTGTAGTGATATTGCACCAAGGGTTGCCTTGACCCATTTTAATCTAAGAGCAGAACTCCTGCCAAATTTGAGGATAAGCATGACAACCATTACACTGATTTATCAGAGTGGAAGGAGAGTTGCATTAGTAGTTTTGGAATTTATTATAGTGGATAAATGGCATTTCCATCAGCAAAAGAATGAGAAAGTTGATTTATAACAGATAACTCCAATAATTTCTGAATTTCCATATTAATAGAAAAGTGGTATTTCCATTTTTGCTATTATCCCAATATGTGCCATCTTCTTGTAAATATGGAAATCTGGCAATTATCTGAGAACTACTTTATTTTTAAATTATACCATAGAAATTAATGAATGGATTTATTTTTTTTTTTTTACTATGACATTTTTAAGTGTTTTATTGGATCTGGACTACTGTATTGAAACATAAACACTATTTGGCAATGTTTGATACTGTATCTAAAACTAGATGGCTGCTAATTAGTTAATTTTCCTTTAACCAAAAGCACAGAACTGAGCCATACTCAGATTAGATGCTCTTGATTTGTTTCCTTCTGTTTTATGACTTTCAGGATAACGTGCTGAATAGGAACTTGCAAAAGATACATTGCTCCTGGAAAAGGGATTCATGTTAGCAGTATTGATGGTGAATAAAGCTAATGCTAAAACTCTATCTCAGCACCATTATGTGGTGACAGGGTAAACACCTGCACAAATGAGTCCTTCCATACATGCTGGTGGTTTAGCAATGTGGTGGTGTCAGCCATAGGGAAGGAAGAAGCCTTGGAGTATCAGGCAGGAATTTGATGGATAGTACAGTACCTGGAAGAAGCAGCAGTGTCTGGGGTTCAAGTGGTTCAGAAGGAAAATTGTCCTGCTAGGGGTTTGATTATAGTCACACAGCTTTTAAACTGTGAGAAGACTTGACATCAGAGCTGTCCTGTTGTTTTGGGACTGCTCACCAGAGACACTCAGCTGCTGCACATAGCCACATGTCTGCTTCGAGTCACTCTTTAGTATTGATGCAATAAAAAACAGAGTGAAAGTTATGGAAATGGGTTTTTTCTAGTGTAAAAGCAAACTTTCCCCCACCCCTATTACAAAAGCCATCGGAGCAGGTATCTGCTGATGGGGCTTTCCACAGTGGAGTTCTGAACCAAGTCAGCCAGTGAGAATTGGCCATGTGAAAGCTGCTCTTGTTTCTGTAGAGATGCCTATACCTGAGGAGTCATGGTTGTTTTCAATGCTGAATCTAGAGGCTTTCATGAGAAGTTAAAATTTCCTCCTAGATATCTCACTTTGATTTCTTTCTTAAGTGCAATGTTCAGCTCAGGGAAAATAGATTTCAGAGGGAAGCATAATTTACTGGGAGAAGCCTTATTGCTCAGGAGCAAAACACCTTAAAAAATGTGCTTTCATTTCATCTTTCATTTAGATGTTAGACACTTTATACTGGCTTATATTTACAGGGAATATTAGCAGTCTGTATATCACAGAATTGTTTCACTTGAAAAGTTGATGTATATGACATTACTCTATGCCTTTTTCTCCATTTAAACACGAGAAATATATGGTGAGGTCTTCATGTGCTTTTCTCATTGCAAGCCTTGCTGACAGATTAAGTGATGGTCCATTTCATGTAACACCTGTGCTGTGTGAATTGATAGGAGGAGAGCTGAGGCACAGGGTTTAGTATACCTTGTTCAAATTTGGAGCAAGTGTCTTAACACTTGGCAGGGGGAAATGTTTG
This sequence comes from Tichodroma muraria, assembly GCA_013390105.1. NCBI lineage: Eukaryota > Metazoa > Chordata > Aves > Passeriformes > Sittidae > Tichodroma > Tichodroma muraria. The sequence continues at coordinate 168,226 of WAAG01049980.1, read as the reverse complement.
GGGTTTATTTTTGTAAATTTTCTGTATCAAAAAAGGAGTTTGTGTGGAGATATCAGCAAAGGCTGAGAGTGCAGTGTGGAAAAGCACTGACTGGAATGGCCTTCATGGTGAAAAGCATGGAGGAAACAGATCATTAGACATGGATGTTGTGTTAATAAGGAAAAGAGTTTAGAAAAGGATTTGGCATTTTTGTGTACATGAATGTAGCACTGATTTTCACCAGAGTGAAAGTGGCACTAATCTGAATGTTGTCAAGATCTGGCTTTCTCAGAATGTTCTTTCTGTATCACTCGTGAGATGCACGCTTCGCTTTTTGTCTTTGTGCTGCTGAAAAATGCCACACTCCCTGAGCTGTGAACCCTTTTGTGGGGAAAAGCCACATATGGAATGTCAAGGACTGAAACAGCTCTGACCACTCCCATCATCACCATGATTTCATCAGCCTCACTTCGGAAAACAAGTGATGTTTGACTTACCTGGGCAAATTGATATTTCAGAGCTGGCTTCAACAATCTTTCTGTGGCTTGACAGTTGTTATGCAACACATGAAAAAGAGTATAAACACTCTTTCATATTTGAAATTGGAAGCAGGCACCTTGAAGCGTATCTTGAATGGACTTCTGTTCCATATGGAATTATGAGAGAAGATTTATTTTTTTAATGTTTCTGTGGCCTTCCTGTTAAAATGTAAACTCAGTCTGGGGCACTGGGAAGAACAGAGCTTGGATGCAACAATCTGGGAATTTTGCTGCAGTTGATGTCCTGATATGATTTTAAGGAGTCTGTCTTCTTTCCAAGCTCAGCCACTTTTATAACCATCCATTAGTATTTTCTATGCACCTGAATAACAGTGCATGGAAGTCATCTTTCCATCCTGTTCACCCATGTTTTAATCAGACTCAGGATATTTTTTTTCTGAGGAGCTGAGTGTCTCAGCTGCGAAGCAGATGTTTTCTTCCACACAGAATGACAGAACAAGTAAATAGGGAAAATGGAAGGATTGTTGAATGCGTCTGGTTTTCTAACATGTCATTGTCACTACCACGCACTATTGCTTTTCGCTGCCTCCCTCTTGAGATAAAAATGGGTATAAGTCCTTGAATTTATGGAGTTCAGTTCTTCCTTTACAGATTCACAGACTACAGACTTAGCCTTTGACTGGCTCTTCAAATAGAAGTGATTTGCATGTTTCTTCCATTTTCATGCTTCTGCAGAAGCATCTGTCCACAGGCTGATGACCTTACCTGAACTTAATTTCTGCGTGCATAGAAAATATTAATTTTCTATAATTTCAAACAGGGTTTCCTTGCTTAGGGATGATGGCACGGTGTGGGTAGATGGCATGGTGTGGGTAAAGGTAATAGGCCACGAGTTCTAAGGGTTTTTCCAGCTGAAGGGGCTTCTGAAATCTTCGGCTGAGGAAAAAGAACATTCCCTAATTACCTGGCAGCTTCAGTTTTCTCGTCCATTGTAGTGGAGCTCACATATTGCTGCTCTGCTCAGTCGGAGGCTTTGGCCTGGGAAGTTCCTTTCCTTTGGGAGCGATTAAATGTAGCTGCTTGGAAGGAGACGGGAAAGACTAAAGCAGCACTCTCCAATCTTCTGCACGCCGGGCAAACAGATCAGTGTTCAAAGGGACTTCTCCACAGGCCAGAGCTGCCCCTCTGCTGAAGCCAGCTTTTAAGCTGCCGGTGGAGCAGCGGGTGCCAGCTCCCGCTTGCCGCGCAGCTCTGCGTGCCCGGAGGCTGCACCGGCGGCCAGCGCGGGAGGCTGGCGCTCGGGCCTGCGTGCCCGCTCCGGGACAGGCCCGGGGGCTCCGTGCCAGGCCTGGCGCTGCTGGGCTGCTCCTGGTGCTGCTCAGCTCCTGCGGAATCGGCTTGTGCCTCCGCAGCGGGCCAAAGCCACAGGCTGGGACAGGCGTGCGGGGAGCGGCTGGAGGACATGAAGGGTGAAAGGCGACCCTTGCTTGAATGCGCTGTTTCAGCAGCTTGGCTGCTGGAGATCGGCTTTCTCTGGAGAGTTTGTTAGAATGAAGCCTTTCTGTGCTAGCTGCAAATCTGGCCTGGTACCCCCATGGTGGATTTTCAAGTAGAGAGAAAAGATATGGTTGCTTGAACCAAGGACTCTCCTGAGTCAGTTAGTTCAGCACTAACTCCTGGTTAGTTAAAACAGTCGAACAGACTCCTGAAGGCCTCTTTCCACTGGTTTCTCCAAAGTGGAATTCTCCCAGATGGAAGACTTCCTGTTGCCTATGAGCAACAGTATGTTGTTGCAATAGTTTTTGCTCACCAAAGATCATTTGAATGACTCCTTGAAGGCTAGCACCTTTTAATTTACTTCAGCTGATGATTAAAAATGGTGCTGTTTCCACCGTCCCTTATTGCCAGTGACGACACAGGCTTTTTGTTGCATGCCAGGGACCTGGAAGAGATTGCAGCTGGGATTCATACAATTCAACTGGACACTGTGCCAGCCTTGCTGTTGATGCAAAGTGTTCTGCTTTTGTCCTCACATCTCTGGATTTACTCTGGCTTCTGCTAATGAGACTCAAAAGGAATAAGAACTGACCTCAAATTAAGACCGGGCTATTCCTGCAGAGCCATCCAAACTGTTTATTATATTGATCAGTTAAGCCCCACAAATTCTTCAAGTCAGTCAATGATGTGAACTGACAAGTTAAATTATTACAGTGAAAGCCCTGCTGTGCTAACTTAATTTATGTTGTAGGCCCTCAAAACAGATTTTTATCAGTGTGTTTCTTTGGTTTTTTGTGTTGTTTTTTTTTCTTTAACAATAAAGCAAGAATTTTCTTTTTGAAAAACAGAGGTTTTCTGTGAGGATAAATCACATCAAGTCAGCTGTCCACTGAAGCTACAAATAATGCTGCTTTTATTTTAAATTCAATGATATGGGCATCTGGAGCCATAAACACTTTCTGCAAGTTGTGTGGCCCTGGGAAGATACAGACAGCTTGCATCTGTATTGCACTGTTACCTTACCTGACTTGAGATATTCGGACTGAGGGCATGCTTTTGATGTAAATGAGAAATTGGGAGAGACACAAAATTTGTGGATTCTGATGGGTACAGCCCTGGGAAGGAAGAAGGAAAGTGCTTTCTGCAGTGGTGCAGTCAGGTCTCCATGCCTTTCTCAGAGCACCAGAGCTTGGAGCCATGGAAATGCTGCTGGAATGATGTGCCTAGTCAGCCTGAAGTGTGTGACACAGTTGTGTACTCACAAAGCAGCCTAAAAGGAGGTTTGGTGTCATGGCAATGAAGCTGATGACAGCCTGAAAAAGTGGAAAATTAAATGGATTTTTGCCTCTTTACTGTATAGTCATATAAACTCTCAAGTGAGACAGCTTAAGGAAAAAATTGCTGCCTTGCAAAAAAGGAGGAAAAACTAGTTTTGGCAGGTTTTTTTCCTTTGCATACAGCTTGCCCTGGTGTGTTACTGCATAATGTCTTCCTGCTGTCGTGTTGCATTTCTTTGGAACAAAGAAGTGACTTTTAAATGGTGCCTGTGAATGTATTTATAAGGAATCAGGGTTAAAAACAGTGATAGAAAAAAAATCTCTAAGCTGATAGTGGATTGTGAGCACTGGACTTGCTCTGTTTGGATAAGGAACAAAGGCTCCATCCATGCTTTCATTGCAATCTTTACATGTGGGCTGAGCTACAACAGTCTGTGACTCTGGGCTAGGTGTTCATATTTGGGGATTGCTGGACCATGGCACACTGGCAGATAGAGGTGATTCCAGTTATTCCAAGGACTGAATAGCCATTAATGATATCATTAATACTGCAGCCATTAGTAGATGGGACTAATTTGCTTGACTCCTCATTGTGTTTTTGTTTCACTCATTTCATATTTGTAAGGGTTTTATAAAACAAAAGAGATCTGCAACTTTATATTTAATTACTTAAATATTATTGTCTTGGCCCTTTCTGAAATGCAAACATCTAAAATTTGTGAAGAACGAGATTTTTATGTTAAAGTATGAGTCAGTGATTCTAATTTATAAGAAGCCTGGGAATTAAATCCTAGATTTTCACTTAACCTCATGGATATTTGTTTTTCTTTTTCAAGGATGTTGTCTTGCAGTGCAATCACCATCCTTACAGTCCTCTCCACATGCATCTCCATAGCTGCAGTGCCCAGCCCTTCACCAACAGATGCCATGAAGGTGAAGTTCAGCAGGAAGGAGCCTGCTGTCCCAGCTGCAAACCCACAGTGCCAGGCAGCAGAGCTGCTTGAACATCCTGTACAAATATCAAAGTCTCTTAAAGTCAAGAGGATGCTTTCTATGGCAGTCTTTCTAGTATATGCACCTGATCTTCCCGTGGTTTTCTTTTCTGCTGTAATTATCCTACTCAACAATATAATTATCCATGCTCATGATCTACATGCTGCCCTTTCCATGCTGTATTTGACATTCTAAGAACTGAGCACACTTAGTGCACTTACATGGACACATATCCTGTCACTCTAACAGGATGCTCAGGTAGCTGTCCAGCTCTCAAAGGAGCTTTTAGAGTTCTTTTCAGGTTCTTATTTATGTAAGTTTTTGCATTGTGACTTTGAGGATGCAAACGAAGAAATGGTCTGCCTGCAGTCAACTTGCAGCTGGTGAGTTGTTCAAAACAATATATATATATATGTATATATTTAGGATTTTTTTGGCAATTAGTCAAAAAGTTTTGGTCTGATTTTTCCTCTTGAAGATAGCTGTGTGTATATGTACTCATGTATGTAGAAAGGTACCTGTTGAGAATTCCCCTAGACTTGGGTAAAACGTTTCAAAGGCGTTGACATTTCCCACTGGGCAGGGATTGAGCCTTGAGGAGCAGGGCTATCAGCCTAGGCTCCACTGTCAGCTTTCAAAAAGGGTCCTCTGATTATTGCAGACTCCAGGGTTTGTGAGGGATGATCCAGAGGGAGATGCTGGCTGCAGCCCTCTGCAGTCCAGGAGAGTTCCAAGTGCCTCAAGCAGGACCGCTGCTCACAGGGCCACAAGATGGTTGGCTTTAGCCACAGTGGAATTCCACCCTGGCCACAATCCAGGCTGGTAATTACTGGAGTTTGCAAAACTCCGACAGGTTTTCATGCCACTCTGGTTAAAGTTCAGGTAGGGAATGTCCAGGGCTCTCAGGGTGTGACTGGCTATTGCCGTTCTCAGGAACAGCCAGCCAGGCAGCAGGAGTTCCTGGTACAGGCAGTGCTGCTCCCACCTTATCCACACAAGAGTTCCCTGTACGGTCCTGGGCTGCTTCACCACTGAACACGAAGTTCAGTGTGTGCTTCAACACACCCTTACACGAAGACCAAGGCCTGACAGAAATTCTTGAGGTCATGGAGCAGATCAAACATAATTTTTCCTTAACTAAGGGAGAGTTCCTGCAGAGATTATCTTTGTGTAGGGGCAACTTCCGAGGCAGCTCTTTGTGACAGTGAGCAGCATATGTAACCAAAACTATCACCATTTATAGTGAGTCACTGGCACTAAATACAGAGCACTTATTTTACTGCTTCTGGCTGATGCTGAGCTAAATTCGAAAGACTGAATAGACAATTCCAGTTCTTATCAGGAGTGCTGTGCTTTTTTTGGGTATCTGAACTGCCACATGCCCCTTTTTGGTTGAAAACTGTGTCTCTTGTGTTGTCTTTGTTTAGTGTTCTTAATTTCCCAGTTATTATCAGAGGAAAATTATTAATTTTTAACATTTAATTATTAATTATTAATAATTCCTGGTTATGATAATTATCATATTCAGTGAATAATGCACATCACAGCCTGAGAGCCACCACAGGAGTCCCTGGCCACACTCACCCTTCTCTCTCCCTTTCAGAAATGTTACCTGTTCCTTATGCTGCCCCATAGCCTCCCCCTTCCCAAGACACTGAGACAAAGATCTTGGGCAGCGTCTACCTGACTGAATACCTCACTGACCCTGGGGTTTGTGCCCATCTTTTCATGTCCTGGGTGCTGAACTAACATGTCTGGCTGCCCAGGACATCACCAGGCTGTCTCACAGCAGGAGTTAAAACAGACTCCTGAAGACCTCTTTCCAGTGATTTCTCCAAAGTGGAGTTCTCCCAGAGGGAAGACTTCTTATTGCCTATGAGGGCATTTGCTCGCCAAAAATCATTGGAATGAATCCTTGAAGGCTAGCACCTTTTAATTTACTTCAGCTGATGATTAAAAATGGTGCTATTTCCAAAACATGCTTTGCTTCCACATGCTCTCCTGTTGGCTGCATCCAGACCCTTCCATGTCAGTGGACAATGCCCCTGGCCATGCCAGTCATCCCTCATATCCTGCCTCAGTGAGCCCTGCCAAAACTGGGACTAGTCTGCCTGTTGGGGAGCAGATCCCAGGGCAGTAAAGATGCTGTGCTTCATTCTGTATTTTAATATTTGCCGTGGACAGGGCCCTGAGTGCCTGCGAGTCCCACTCAAGGAGGGGGTGGGAACCTTCTGCCTCTCGGTGCTTTGCACGTGGCAGCAGCCATGAAAATAGCTGCACCAGAATGCTTAATGAGTCCTAAATACCTCCGACTTGGAGGTGCCTCAGGCAGCAGTTTCAAGCTCCAGAACGATCAGGACAAGTGTCTCAGTGAGAATCACTGCTGTTCCTTTGGTCTGGTACTTTCTTGCAGACAGAGGACGTTTGACAAAGGTTCTGTTATTAAAATATCCTGTTGTCACAAGTATTCCCTTTTGAAAAAACGGAAGCTGATTGCAGTGGTGAGTTAAATAAACTCAAAACATGTATTTCTACTCCTTCATTACCTGACTTAAGCAAAGCTGGTCCCAAGCATTCTGGAAAATGCCTAGAAAGTGTTTTCAAGACCCTATCTTCCATAAGTGGGTTGGCTTGGGTTTCTGTGAGCACATTTCACTGACTAAAAATTGGTCCAAATAAATAAATAAATAAAGGAACTCTGGACTGGGACAGTGCACCAAACTCCTTGTGAGCTGGTAGGACCTATTTTTGCTGGGCCTTGCAGAGAGCGCACATGTTGGCAGAACACCACCACATTTTAGTTCAGTCTCACTTGTCATCACTGAATTTTACCTGTTTTCACTCTGTTTTCACTTCCTTGGAAAAATTATTCCTCTGGCTTTGCAAGGGTGCTAGAGAACATTTTGAGGCTCTCCTGCAGTGTCAGCTCCCTTCAACAACCCTTTCACAAAACCAAAAGAACAAATGCATTTGGAAAGAGCTTGTTTTCATTGTTTCCTGTGAAAAGTTTGTAAATGTCACTTTGAGCATTTAACTCAAATTCCTTCTTTTCTCTTAGAAACAAAATTGGCCAGCTAAGGAGAACAGACTGTATAAAACTGGATATGGGACTTCGGCACTTCTCATTTGATGGCAGGACTTCCGGGCCAGTGGATAAATGGCTTGGACCAACAGTCTCCTCTTTCTGAACCCCAGCATTGGGCATTGAGCTATCTCACCACTTCCCACTGCCCTGGTATTGCCTGTGCTAAAAAAAACCAAAACAATTGATAGAAATGTCTGGAATTTAATGCTATACCTTTTTCCAGAGGCTTCTGCCATCTTTGAGGATTGGCAGTTGTGTTATTCCTTCTGACAGGTCTCATCTATCCATCCTCAGTGGGTTGTTACAAGTTTGTTTCCCATGATAATCCTTTCTAGTGACATTTTACATGCATATTATTTTCTCCAAAAGTCTGCATGCAAAATTTCATGGTAGAATGGATCTCTGCAGCCCAACTGGTGCATTAAGCTGGGAAAGTGGTGTGTATAAGGAAAAGGCACACTGAAGAGATGACTTTAACTGGTGTTGTAACTGGGTGCTGCCATCTTTCTGCTCACAATTTGCAATACTAATGTCTTTTGGTTCTTCTGTTTCCTTAAACACATAGGAAAGAGACAACTAATTTGCATGGGTAATCTTATGAAAGTCATCTTTGTAATTAAGTGCAAATTGTGATTCCATCCACTGCCAGTGTATTATGCCACTTCAATAGACTTTCATTTCATTACTAGAAGTCAAGATTCCCTTATTAAACTTCTTCATTAAAATAGAGTGAGAAGAAGCTTCCAAAGTCCACATTGCTTCTGCTATGTCACTTTTATTATAATGTAATGTACATAGATAAATAAGATATCCCATTGTGTTTGCCTATGGGTGTTAAACATGCCCTTGAAACCAAAGGCAAAGTGAAACATAATAAAAAATACCACAGCAAGACAGCTTGATGGCACAGCTTCTATTCTTGTCCCTGTGATGCAAGGTATTGAAAACTGAAGGATTTTGAGAGGCTGAGAACGTTCTCAGCAGACTGCCTACGGGTGTAATCCACTCCTGGTCCGTGAGCTAGGCTGAGTTCACAATGAGGTAAGCTGATAGCAAATCTCCCTCCACAGCTGAGCTGGTTATGCTGCCAGCCTTAACCTTTGCACAGGACTGCAGTGCTTCAGGTTGCCTAGGGAGTTTTATCCTAAGGCTTTCTGTACTTCGATAACCTAAAGAGGAGCAGGTATTTCAGTGGGACTGTGCCTATGTGCTGGAGCAGATACTCCAGTGGTGATCTCACCATTGCCTGAGGTGGTGTGCTGAACACTCCTGGTGCTCTTAGGAAACACTTGAAGGAAATTTGGAATGGATATGTCAGGCAGAACACTTAAAAATGGGAGAGCAATAAGAGAATATTTGTGATGCGGGACAATGCAGGTCAAATTCATATCAACTGTAAAGATCTGTGTGTTTCTCTCTAGAACTGTGCGGAAAAGAACTGTTCTGTGCCAGGTGTGGGAATTACAGAATCTCTAAGGCTGGAAATGCAAAAGATTTGAAGTGCCCATTGAAGGTGAATAATCCCAGTGGTGGGGCATGCTGCTCCTCGGTACCTGGGACACCTGAATCAGTGCCCTTCCACGTGGTGGGCTCTGCTAGAGGTATGGATCCTTTATTCATCCCATTTCACTACTCTTGGCTGGTGACTAGTGTTTAGGATTAGTGAGGTCCTTTCAAGCATTCCTCCTGCCTTTCATATCTCTTAAAGAAGGGAGAGCTTCACATTCTTCTTTTCTTAGAATGTTTTACCTCCCCTGTGTCGCTTCTGCTTAATAAAGCTAGTGAAATTAAAGGCTGATTATTTGATCCTGGTGGAGAATCTCTGTTGTGCCATATTTCCTTGTGGCTGCCAGGAATGATCAGCCTCAAGTGACTGAAAGCTGGGAAAAGCTGAGGATAGACAAGAGCAGAGATCCTGATGTGGATATTGTTGATCCAAGGGTTGAGATGCAATTGGAATTTTCTCATAATGCGGAATGGAGGCACAGGTATTTCCAAGGGTGACAGAGTAGCTTGCTGGGGTTCTTGAAAGAATTTTTCTGCTGAATGAACTTTCTATTCTCTGTGGACTTGACTAAAAGAACAGATCATAGTATAGCCTAGAAATAAAAAAAAAATAAGCTTCTTGAAGCCTGTTTATCAGCACAACTGTAAAAGCAGAGATTAAAATTACTCTGAAATGTTGTGGGAAGACTCCAGACTTGCAGCTCATGACTGAGCCTTAATTCATTCTTTTCTGTATTAAAGAGGTGGGACCTTTCCTAGATTGATTTTTTTCCCATTCTAAATGTTACGGAATTATTAAGCAATGTTTGAGAGTGCACTAAATTTATGGCCATTATTTTTTAATGAATTCTGGTTGAACTGACAACTTTAATCAATTCTACCTTTCAGAAATATAAATAGGAAGGAGAAAGAAATAAATAATGTTCTGACCACAAGGTAGTGCAGCATTTGGAAATGAAGCTTGAAATGTCCAACCAAGTTGCATTAATGAAATATCAAGTCTTGAATTTGTATCTCTGGCTGAGGTGTCATGGAACCCAGTGCAGGCATGTGGAGACTGTCTTGGAGATTTCCTTTAATCTTCCAAGCCGGCAGGGTAAGAAAGATTAAAATGCTCTGGATCTACCAGACTTGCCACCTCTAGTTCAGGCTATTAATATGCTCTGTGGACAGCAATACTTTATTAATTGTATTGCTGGCCAATGATCAATGTGACAAGCTCAGCAAAGAGCACAGTTATTCATCAGAGAGTTGTCAAGTAGTAATTGCCCTCATATGCATTAGAATAAGGCAGTGGGGGAGGCAGAATGGGTGTGCTTTTGTCATTTTTAGGGGCAGGTGTCAACAAAATTAAAATCTGCAAAGGTACTAGTAAATAAAAAAATTAGAAAGGAATTTATTTGCCCTGACACAATCATACCACTACAAAGTAAGACAAAGGGTCGTACTTTAACAGCATTTATATTTTTAAATGGTTTTAGAAGTGTTTTCAACAAATTCTTTTCTGTATGCACTATCTGTTATCAGTTACAGTTTTGTAAGGGCAGGCACAGGGTTTTCAGTGCTTTCCTTATAAAGAAAAATGGAACAGTTGAGATGTAATTTTGTATCTGTTCTTTAAATTATAAAATGTACAATTGTGCAACCATTGTTACAAGCAGAATTTATTTAGATCTGCCATGACACTCTTTCACCTCTTGTGGGAAAGCACAAAATGTCAATGCTTTTCTTTCTGCAGAGGTGAAGACTTACACTTTTCACCAAAGACTGCTATTTTAAGGGTTGTCAAAAGCTCTGTGGAAGTGACAAAGATAAGGCTGAATGTGGAATCTCTGCCCTGGTCCCTGCTGTAGCTGCCAGTATGAAGCTTCTTCGCATTCTGTGTTTCCCCCATCATCCAGGATGACCTCGTACTTCAGCCGTGCTGCTGGCACAGGATGTCTGCTGGATGCAGCTCTGCTTTGCACGCGGGTCTGAGTCAGGGCCCCGCCCTACAACATCAACTCTCAGGGAGCTTGGCATTCCAGTTCACATTTATACATGCACAAGCAGGACTCACGCTGTGGAATGCACGTGATCTGCACTGTGTTCTGCTTGTACTGTGCTTGCTTTGCTTCCATGAGCTCCTCAGAAGCTGCTGAACAGATTTAGGGTGAACCTATCCCAGAAGTGAACATTTCAGAATATAGCTTAGGCTAAACCTGGCTGTAAATGATTGGTTTTTTATCATGCATTATCACAATAATAATAACAGTAATAACAGTAATAATAGTAATATCAGTAATAATAATAATAGTAATAATCAATATAATGCAATATAATAAATACATATAAATATATATAGTTACATATGAATATATAGATAATAATAATATATATAAATAATATATTAAAATAATTACATATACATCAATAAGATAATAATATATATAATGTAATAATAATGTAATAATGATAATGAGAATGATAACAACAATAGTAACAACAACAATAATAATAAGTAATAATAATAGTAGTAATAATAATAGTAATATTAATAATATTAATAATATTATCAATATCATTATTATTATTATTAATAATAATAATAATGATAATAATAATAATAATGGTGGTGTGTTAGGCTGATTCTCTAGGCCTTCCATCTAACACATTTCAGGTTGCTAAACTCACTAGAAGTAATCATAGAATAAGCTGGATTGGAAGGGACCTTGAAGATCTCGTTTCCCCCCCCCCCCGCCCCTGGGGATGTGGCAGCCCCAGCTTCT
>WAAG01049980.1:127805-156597 GCA_013390105.1 Tichodroma muraria | reverse complement strand
GGCAGCCACAGCTTCTCTGGGCAACCTGTGCCAGGATCTCACCACCCTCAGAGTCAAGAATTTCTTCCAGATATCCAATCTAAACCTTCTCTATTTCAGTTTGAAGCCCTTCTGCCTTGTCCTTGTCTGTGCTCTCATCAAAAGCCCCTCTCCATCTTTCTTGTAGGCTCCCTTCAGGTCCCGAAGGCCACATTAAGGTCACCATGAAGGTTCCCAGACTGAACAATCCCAATTTTCTCAGCTTTTTCCTCATAGCAGGAAAGTAGGTTGTTCCATCCCTCTAATCATCTCGGTAGCCTTCCTCGTAATAATGGATTGAGTTCAGAGGTGGGGTGAATTCTGGAATAAGTAAGATTTGTTGGAAAACGGAGCACTTTGGTAGGAAAGGATGAGCAAAGGACAGTCAGTATTTAGACTATTAAAGGGAAAGCTGACAATGTATAGAGTTTAGACTTGCTCATGGTAGTCTGTAGCCTGTGTGATAATGAGACCTGTTCATGATTGGATTTCCCTGGCATTCAACAGCATCATTTTTAATGATCTCATCTGGAAGTTCTGCTGCTGCCTTGCTGCTCAAAATGATCTCATCTAAATAGGGAGGAAAGTGCTGATAGAGACCACTTTATCACACTCCTAATGCATGTTATCAAGATAAGAGAAATAAAATGTTCTGAAAGTAGGTATGAGAGATTCTTTGTCCAATTTCAAACCCACACAAATAGACAAGGGTGAAACCATTAGTGTGATCAGCTTAGAAAGAAAATGAGCAGTGAATGTGAAGTGGGAGGAAGGGGAATTCACTTATGGAACACACTGAAGCAGCAAGCAGAGGACTGTTTAGGCATTTCTGCTCTGTCTAGTAAGATGAGGCACAACTGCTGGAAATTCTCACATGCTTCACAGTATTAAGTGCATTTTTTTATTGTACATGATACAAGGCAGTCAGTGTTTTATTGCTTAAAGAACAAAATCAGGCTTTGACAACAATCTTTATCCACACATGTCAAGAGCAAATATTCTGAACAGCAGAATCTTACAAAGACTCAACTCAGTGTATAAATTAGTAAAGCCTCATCTCAGCCTCCCCAGCACAAGTGTGAGCAGTACCCAAGGCATCTAGTCACCACTGCAACCTGTGGCAAGGCAATTAACTTGACAAAATATTCCTTGCAAATTCTCTGCAATATGTTTATTTTTTTTCTAATATCCAAATGTAACTCATTCAAATGCAACTTGGTTTAGCTGTGTTCTGACATCCAACCTTGGAACACTTTGACTCAATGCCTGAAAAATTTTGCTGACTGCTGCTTGACAAGTGTCAGACTGGCTGCTATAGTTTCTCTTCTTCCATGATTCCTCCTCATCTTGGTGTTTGCCTACATTTTTTGATACTCTGGCCAGTGTTGGTGTGGTCTGCAGAACACAGGAATCTAAGGCTGAGTATCCTGGCATTTGTACATCACAGTAAATTAGAGGATTTAAATCAATGCCATTTTAAAAATAAACATTTCAGCATTCTGAAATAGGAGAGTGAATTAGTTTCACCAGTTATGTTTTCTGTAGATAGATTTTATTCTGTTTTCTCTTGGTTTAAACTGGGGCCTTTGACCCTCGAATAATGGAGCAGTCATCAAAGAAAGAGCTTTGAGGAATAAACATGGTAGCTGGATACTAATTCTTGAGCACTTAAGGCTTTCAAATTGACTGGTTTGCTGTCAGCTGTTTTAACATTTCATGGAATGAGGGGGAGCTTTTCACACGCAGGCAGACCCCAGCGTGTTTGTGCTTGTGTGCTGGACGGATGCAAGCAGGGTGTGACGCTACACGAGGAAATGCTATGGCTGTATTCCAGAGGTCCTGCCTTTCCTAAACAGCACAGAACTCTTCTGAGTACTGAAGGTGGACAAATCGAAACTAAGAATATTTTTAAGAGTTAATCTTGTGGGTGTAATACCTACTTCATTTTCGTGCAGCTCACTGGAGGCAGGTGCTGCAGTGCAAAATTCCTGTCTGATATTACACAGGAGATCGTATTGAATCTATCATCCCTTTGCTTTGCTCTTTTGATCCTTAGATTTTCTTTAGCTAAAGGTTATGGCTTTTAATGATAAATTTAGATGCTATAATGCATAGCTGGAGACACCAAGAAGTCAGGGCCTTTAGTACATACATGGGGATTGCTATGTAATATTTTTTCTCTCAGGATATTTCCGACTTTTTTTTGCTCCGAGGTAGAGGGACAAAATTAAAATTAAAAATTTTCCAGGCACAGTTCTCTTCCTGAACATCAGGAATTGATTATGTGCCCTTTGAATAGTGAAGACCATCCAGACATGACATGAAATTCAGGGTCGTCCAAGATGCTTCACTTAAAAAATGAAAACTCCTGAACTAAAGATGGGGTAGAGAACTGAAGCCCTGAACACGACAGATGTGTTTTATTTCTTCCCACTATGCACAGGTTACAGCTATTTCAGTTTTCAGCGTCATGCTAGACCATTGTAGTGCTTGACAACGAACAACTTTCCAACCCAGCTGGGAAAAACAGTATTTGATGGCGTTTTCCTTCAGTAAGCAGAGGGAGCTTGGTAGGCCACCTGACCAGCTCTGGGTAAAGTTCAGATGAGGGACTTTTGTATGATCTTTCCTCTGGAAAGCACAACAGAAGAGGAAAGGCTGTGTGCTGTCAGAAGTCCTGGGCGTCAGGCAAGACACTAAACAAGTCGCTGACTGTGTCTGCTATAAAGAGCCAGATTTTAATCTGTTAATCTGGTGTGATCTGGAGTTTTTCCTAAAATTAAATTCTTACAAACATCTTACTCAGTTTTCTTAATTACATGGGGTTTGAGGTATATTTGGTAAATATTTCTAAAGCAGCATCTGCTCAGATAGGCCTGATTCAAACAGCTTGTCAGCTGCAATTCAAACCTTTTTCCTTAGCCTGCCTCCAGTGTCTTTTGCAGTGTGTGGATTTAGTGTGACCCTCCAGGTGACACGAGCACATGGCTTGGCTGCCCACAGCAATTCTGTCTGGCATTGCCTCTTCTGTTCACTTCCATTAAACTTCTTCATCTGTTGCACTAGGAGTTCCATACTCGGAAGGATGGAACAGGGAGAATGTGGGTTCATTCTGCCTCTAGTATTATGCACACACACCTATATATGTGCTGTATAGTTTGGCCAAAACCCAGCTGGAACTCAATCGGCCCAGTGCCACAAAAGGCAGTAAAAAGTAAATTTAAAAAGTAAAGCGAAAGAAGTGTTGGAATCCAAAGTGCTGGGAAATCTTAGAGTATTAGGTCTGTAAGCCAAAACTTAGAATTAGAGACAGGGTTTGACCTGAAACCTTGGGAAAGGCTTCCAAGTTTAGGTGCTAGAAGTAAGAATGTAGATTTAAGGTTTAAAGCAGAGTGTGTGTTCAGTAGAGGAAAGTTTAGTTTTAGGGCTTAAAAGTCATGGGCAAAGCAAAAGAAGTTGTAAAGGTTAACAAGAGGTTTTAGCATGTAATTCTGTAAGGTTTAGGTGTTTAGAGGGGATTGGTTAAGAAAATTCACACTGTAATAACACGAATTAGCTCAGTATTGGTTTAATAACATAAATATCTAGTTGGCAGAATTTTATTGGCCCATAAAGCCTTAAATATTCTCATAAACAGAAATCTTGTGACTTCTTCACCATACTGCTAGCATCTGTAAGAGGGATCCATCCTCTCTCTGCCTCTGTAGAAGATAAGAAAAATAAACTGCACTTCCTCACAAAACTCAGAAGTCTGTTTTCTCTGAAGAAGAAATTCCCCCACGTGAAATGTGAGGTGTAAAACCATCATGTGAGAAATCATAAATTCACAAGAAGGGCTAAGGAGAATCTGCCATCTTTGCTGGATGCAGAGGGAAATATAGTATGGATATAGTATATATAGTCCATACATAGTATAGTATGGATGCAGAGGATAAGGCTGATACTTAAAACGTTCTTTCCCTCAGTCTTTGATAGTAACACCAGATGTTGTCCAGGTGCACAACTCCCCGAGAGGGAAGGCAGGGACAGGGAGCAGAATGTAGCACCATAATCCAGGGGGAATGCTCAGTGACTTGCCATGCCACTTAGGCACACAAGTCTGTGGGGCTGGGTGGGATTCTCCCAAGGGTGCTGGGAGACCTGGTGGAAGTGCTCACTGTCCATAACTTCCCAGCAGTCTTGGCTACTGGGGAGGTTCCAGTTGGCCTGAGGTGAGCAGTTGTGATCCTTATCTACAAGAAGGGCCAGAAGGAGAATCTGGGAACTACAGGCCTGTCAGCCTGACCTTGGTGTTGGGAAAGGTTGTTTAGTCTGGAGAAAAGGAGGCTCAGGGATGACCTTACTGCTTTCTATAGCTACCTGAAGGCAGATTGTAGTGAGGTGAGGGTCAGTCTTTTCTCCCAAGGAACGAGTGACAGGAGAAGAGGAAACAGCCTCAAGTTGCACCAGGGTTTAGATTGGATATTAGAAAAAACTTCTTCATGGAAAGGGTTTTCAAGTATTGCAACAGGCTGCTCAGGACAGTGGTGGAGTCACCAGCCCTGGAGGTATTTAAAAGATGTGTAGATGTGGCACTTGGGGATGTGGGTTAGTGGTGAGCTTGGCTGTGCTGAGGAAATGATTTGACTTGATGAACTTGAAGGTCTTCTCCAACCTAAAGGATTCTGTAATTCTATATGTGTGTGTGTGTATATATATAAAAGAATGAGATTGACTTCCTCACACACTAAACTTTGTGTTTCCCTTTTGGAATATTTCTTTCTATTTTTCAGTGTCATAGTGTATAAGATATGACAACTGAGATCAGGAGCTGTCAGCTTTGGTACTTTTCAGAAATCCACAGTATTCAGGTGAGAGAAATAATGCAGAGAAAGAATTATAACCCCTCGTTAGGAGAGTAGAGGTTATATCAGGAAGGAACAAAATGCTCTGTCCAGATTTAAAAAAAATACAGACAAATGTCAGATGTTTCTGCCCATCCTCGTGCCCAAGCCACAGAAGACGACTTCTTGAATATTTTGTTTGATCCATGTGCAGTCCTACTTGATGTATTAAATCATGCTTATATTAATATCACTCTAAGATTAGCAATTTCCTGTAGGAATATTTGAATTGCATATCATAGACAATTAATATAAAAGTCTTTCAGTGGTGCCTTTCATCTCAAGAGTCTGAGAATTTTTCAGTTTTGAAAAATGAAGATGAAAAAATGTTCATTTTCTGGTCTTTTTAAGCTTTACTGTATTAAAGAGCTCTTGTGGTTGGCATCACATTAAATCCACCATTAAAAAGCCAGAAGCTGATAGCCACGATATTTCATATGTGGTAGGGTTTACAACAAATTACAACACTGACTGCTGAGACTATCTGAGTTGCTAGAAAAATGGGTTTAATTGTCCATTCTGAAACTATTTCCAGGATCAAATAGAATTTCTTTAACTACACATGCTCTTTATAACCCTGGTTCAATTCTGTTGCAGTAAATCTGAGGGGAGAGCAGAACAGCAAGTTAAAAACAGCACCGAGGTTTTATAGCACCAACATTAAACTATATGTCATCTTGAAATTAAAGTACTGGGCTGAAAGGTTTTCTACTTACAATGATTTGTTACTATGTGGATATCTAATTTGCATTTTAAAATCTCTTCTTGCCCAATGGCTAGGGGCATGGTCTGTGTGTGTGTGGAGGGGTGTGTTTCCTTGTGACCTCCACTGGCCTGTTGACTTTTTGCCTTGTTCAGGTTTGTAGAAGTTACTCTCATTCCTTGAGAACTCTGTTTTGTTGCTGTCACCAGCTACAAAAGCAATTAAATGATAAATGGGGACAAAATAAGCATGTTAAGCACAAACAAGACTAATCATTACTGTTTTACAGTCCTTACTGGACATGATTTTCAATGTGTGTTCATACATGAAATTAGTACAGATACTTCCATTTTCTCCTGGTTTAAGTGGCTGCTGGAGATTCAAGGCAATGGAAAATTCAGCCTCTTACACCTTACACTGATTCTGGAATATATAAACATTTTGACACTTGATATTTGTAGAGTCCAATGGTAAAGGGCATTGCTCTCTGTAAGTTATATATGATTGCGTGTAAGTTGCCTGGAATGGGAAAGGTGCTTTCTTTCTTAGGTCAGAGGAGCCTGAAAAAATGCTTTTCTGCAGCCTGGCTGATTCTCTTTCCAGATCTGATACTGCTGGCTCATCACACCAGCCTCAGGCAGTGAGCTGCCCCCCATGTCACACTCAGCTGCACGTCTTGGCTCTAGCTGGCTATCAGCTTGTGAGTGCCCAGCTTGGTGGTGTGAGAAGCCTTGTCCCTTGCTGCTAACTAAGGCTGTGCAGCTCCTAAGAGCACTTCTGTGGGTGAGACCTCAAGTGCAGGTCTGTGATAGAGGGCTGTTGCCCCCACATAACCTTTTGTTGTGCTGATCAGCAGTGATCTGAATACATGCAGTGGCTCTCGGCATGAGGCACCAGAGTTTTTTCCTGAAGTAACTCAAAAGTGGAGTGTCTGAGGGTGTGACTTCCTTTTATTCCGCTTTGGAATGAGCAAGGATATTGAATCACAGATGTAATACAGAATGGTTGAGGTTGGAAGGGGCTTCTGGAGGTCATTTGTCCCCCAGCAGGGAGGCTGAAGCAGGGCTGCCTAGAGCTGGCTGCCCAAACCATGTCCAGATGGCTTCTAAATACCTCCAGTAGTGGAGATTCCACAAGCTCCATGGGCAAGCTGTGCTAGTCACGCTCATGGTAACGAAGCATTTCCTTATGTTCAGCACCTCCTGTGTTCCAGTTTGTGCCCATTGACTCTTGTCCTTTCACTGGGCACCCCTGCAAAGGGCCTGGCACCACCTTCTCAACACCTCTCACTCAGCTATTGATGTGCAGTAGTAAGACCCCCTTGGGCCTTCACTTCTCCAGGCAGCAGCGCCGGCCTTTCCTCAGACGTGATGTGCTCCATTCCCTCAACCATCCCCATGACCCTGGGCTGCCTCCACACGTTGGTGGGCCCAGCACTGCAGGTGTGGCCTCAGCATAGGGGAAGGGTCCCCTCCCTCAGTCTGACCGTGATGCTCTGCCTCACCTAATGCAGCCCAGGAGACCATTAGCCCTCTTTGGCCCCTCAGGGGCCCACTGCTGGCTCCTATTCCACCTGATGTCCACCAGAACTGATGCCTTAAGTTTGAGCTTTCATATTTTCTACATTCTGTACTGCGTTAGTATATAACTCCGAATTTCATATCAGTGTTGGCAAGTTCTCCTCCCAGCTCAGTCAGACAGAGCAATCCTTTTCCAGCCCCACATCCAAGGACACCGCTGCAGCTTCAGGCCCCAAAAGTGCAAACAGCAGAGAATTGAGGAGAGCAGACTGGGAGGATGGGACTGCATCACCTGGAGCTGTAACTGGACAATGAACCCCAATCTGGAAATGGACCAAAACTGATAAAAGTGGGAAAACTCACGACTTGGATTCCATCTTGGGTGGAGCCACAGCCGGGCTCTTGTACTGCCCAAGGTGCATCCTTGGAAGGCCTTTTAATAAATCCCTACTTTATTCCTTTATCTCTGTCCAGCCTCTGTTCCAGGGAGCCTCCCAAGGGCTCAGAACCCCCGGGGTCAGTGCAGAAAGGAGCAGGATTGGAGGCAGAGGGTCCCAGTCTTGGCTTCGGGCATTGCCTGAACTTCCCCAGGGCTGCTCTCCGGGGAGCCCCGGGGCTTGCCCGAGCTCTCCCGAGGGACAGCGCAGGAGTTCAGCCCTTGGGAACCAAGAGATCTCCTCTCCTCAGGCCCACGTGGGGCTGTGCTAGGCTGAGGTGGATGGCCAGGCCCCTCTGCACGACTGCCCTTGCCTAGGAGGGTAGGGGAACTTTTGAACATCGGCCTTGTGGTTGCTGCGAAGGGCATTTAACCTCAACGTGGGATTTGGAGATAGGATGTGAATTTTTTAACTGGCAGTTCAGACCTGTGGAGTATTTTATCAAAGTAAGAGGCTGAATATTTTAAAAAAAAAATTAAAATAATTAAAAAATATATTAAAGATATTTTTTTCAAATTATGAGCATGATCACTGCAAAGCCCATGCTCATTTTACAGTGTATTTGTA
The DNA here is from genome assembly GCA_013390105.1 of Tichodroma muraria. Lineage (NCBI taxonomy): Eukaryota > Metazoa > Chordata > Aves > Passeriformes > Sittidae > Tichodroma > Tichodroma muraria. Next base: position 148,469 of record WAAG01049980.1, on the reverse strand, counting down.
GTTTGATTGTTTAAAGTGCTTTTTATTTCAATGTTTATGCCCTGGGGACTTTACAAACTGTGGTCTAGTCTAAAAATATATGAGATTCCTTCTGAGAATACTTGCTGTGCCAAATTTTGGGGTTTTTTCTTTTTAAATAATGAGTAATGTTCAAATTAGGTAATTCCAGCATTTAAGAAACAGTGTAGGGAAAAAAGAGAGGAGGAAGGGGCATGGCAGGGAGCATCTTCATTGTGTTTTTTCTTTTGAAGGGAGCAACCCTAGAAGTCTTCTGAAGTCTTTTTAAAAATATCTGTCTCTGTTTATTGCCAATATGTTTCCTGAGAATTTAGTTGTGAATTAGGTCTCAGGAGACTGGTTTCCTTGGCCCTTTTCTACAACTTCTCATAGCCTCAAACAAATCCTGGTTCATTCATGCTCATATTCTTTGCCTGTGGAAAGAATAATTGTAGATTTCTGCAAAAACTATATCAAATTTGCCTTTTTTAAAAAAATAGTAAACTTTTGAGAGGAGGACTTTCTTACACTTAATGCACTTTTAAAATTCTGCCATGAATGAAATTTTGGAAATTTTGGAACCATAAATAAAAGTCAGATTACTGGCTCTTGGCTCAAAATTTTCAGACTTCCAGGTCAAAGTGATGCTCAAAGCAGAACAAACATACAAGTGGGGGAAAAGTCTCTCTTGGTTAATAATCTAAAGGTGATGCTTAATATCAACCAGGTTACTACTTTTCTTAAAAATAAATAAATAAAAAAAGCACAATTGCAGCTCCACCAAAGCCTTAGTCCTAATCTCTTGCACTCTAGCCTAGTGCTTGTCATCCTTGGGACCTGATTGTAAAGTTTCTTTTTCATCCTCTAGGTCTTCCACTGTGCTTTTTGTGAGGTATTTTGTTTCATATTGCCCGTGAAGAAGGTGCTTTAAATCCGTAGGAACAGGGATTGAGTTGAAGCAGCGCAGTCAGACAGTGTTTAATGTTGCTCACCTTGTGCTTCAAATGAAGATGTGCTGCTAATCAAGTGGGCAAAAATTTGCATTGCAAATTGAGGCAGATTTTCACCGTTATTCAGTGTCAGACGTGGAAGGAAATGATTTGGGTTCTGAAGATAAGCTGGTGATGTGTTTGCTCAAAGCACTTGGACATACCATGGTATGCTGGTGTGTTTTGGGAAGCAAATCTTTTGTTTTAAAAATGCTCTGTTGGAACAGGAGGGTGTGAGCAGAACAGTAAGGCTCAATTCAGTAAGCAATGAGAAACTTTAAACTGATAGCTCCACCTTAATTTCAGGCAGAAGAAGGAAGATGAGTGAATCACTTGTAATGTGTTAATAATTTTTTTTCTGCAGTTTTGTATTATAAGTCATAAATTACAAGAATCAAGTGTAGGTTTATTTAAAATATATTAACAAGGCTTTTGCAAAAAATTAGCTTATGAAAACAAACAGAACATATTTTCTGCTGTATTTTTGGATCATTCCTCTTTAAGCAGTGTGCATCTCAATTCCTGGAAAGCATGAAGAACAGGTTTTTTATTTGCAGATGTAGAGAATTTCACTGTCAGGGGACCGAGTTATGTTAAAATAGAGTAACAGTGTATTAGGCCTCGGTGAACCAGTTGTGATAAATCTAAACCTGAAATTAATTAAACATGAATCTTCCTAGATTTTTATTTGTTACTTTTGCCTATTATTTTTAGTACTGTCCACTTAAGATGGAGTCAATGAAAAGTCAAAGTGCTGCAAAGAATGTGGCTATTCTTTGGTTTTGTAGCACCTCATGAAGCATGGCAGGATACTTGTGAGGCAGCCTGCTCTGGGAACTTGATATTCTGAAGAAAAGAACTAAAAGATTTGGGTAGTTTACCTAGCTGTCAATTTTTCAGGCTTTTCAGCCAAGGTTGCTACTGCATGCCAAATCTTGCAGAGGCTTAATTTGAGATACAGCAACATTTCAACAAAACTGTCTGTCCAAAGCAGAACTGAAGGTGATAAAATTAAATGAATAGCTATGTTGTTTCCAGGGTAATCAAATTCAGTAATTAGGAGTTTGGTAATCTCTGGTCTTTTACGTAGCCCCTCAGTGTTACAATTAATTCAGTCTTCAGTTTGGCAGGTTGTGGATTATGTTTAGATTATCACCCTGATATGTGCCAGCTGGGCTTCATTGCACCTGAAGGCCTTTAATTTGGAGATTATCTGGAACCTTGATCCTAATGCTGGTGACCTCTGTTATCTCTGGTCTTCAGAAAGTGTTTCTTTGCTGGTCCGTTTGCACCGAGGAACACCCCAGGCAGCCATCCTCAGCGTTTGTGGAGGATCTGTTAATGACTTAGGAGCAGCACCTACCCTCCAATTACAGTTTACTAATCTGGAAACTAACAGCTGCTGAGGTCTCTGTGGTTTTGTAGAAATGTGATATATTTTCTGTATCTAAATTAAGACCTGTAGAATGGATTTGATTAAAAGAGCCACAGGGACAATGGTGCTGTCTGTCTGATTAGCTAAGTCTGAACCTTTAAAGCAGCTGGCTTTAGAAGTCAGTCAGACTGGGAACTGAGCAGGGATATGTTTTTAGGGCAGTCTGTGAGCAGAGAACAGAAGAGATCTTTTTAAAAAATAAACTCAGCTGCTTATGCTTTATACGTCCATATCCTTGATCTAACATGAAGTTGTTGCCTCCCTTCTGTTCAGTGGAATTAAGATTAAAGGCTTGTTTGAGTTTTAAATAGCTCCATGGGTAAATGCAGATTTCTAAGATATAGACCAAAATCCTTGAAAAAGACCCTTTCAAATACCAGGTATTACAAACCCTTTTCAAAGTACAGCTATTTCTATAAACTTACCTTCACACAATATTATGTCAAACAGTTCAGCATGTATGACACTACTCTGGACGATTTGGGCACTGGGGCACTGTTTGTGATGGTGCTCTTAGTTGTATCTGTTCCAAACTCAAACTTTACCTCTATTTTTCACCACCATAAATAAAAGTCAGATTACTGGCTCTTGCCATTAATCTGTTTCTGCTCCATGCAACTTACTGGAGGCTGGAAAGAAACATTCCAAGTTATTATGTGGTATTATTGACAACAAATACATTCATGGAGAAGAATTCAACATGTAAGGAAAATCATGCCAAGGAACTGTGTGGCTCTGTCTTTGAAGCACAGCACGAGCCTGACCCTGTATCTGCTAGAGCCAACCTGCTGCTGCTGTTTGTAATGTCATCCATGGAATTACTTTGCAACTGGCAGATTTTGGGTTCTGGCTCAAACTGAAGGTTGCTGCTGCTGCATGCATGTCCACAATGTCATAAATTATCAGCTTGCTAAAGGCAGCCAAAAAGTTTCTTCTCTTATGTAAAGCTTCTGTTTTGTTGTGTTCATCATCTTCATCTCCTCTGAAAGCATCACCAACAACAGAATGTAGGTAACTGTTAAGTTCTAAACCAACATTTTAGAATGTTGGGATGTCATGCACATCCATGAGTTCCAGCATCTCTGCTGATACAGTAGTGGATAAATTTCCTCTGTCACATGCTCTCCCCACAGCTCACATTTCTGGTAATGGGAACTTAATGAATAAATCACATGGCAAGCACAGCACTGAATTTAATTCAAGCTTGTGAAGAATCTGAACTAATATTTTTTTTTTTTTCCCTCCTCAGATAGAGTCCTTGAAGCTTGCCCCAAACTTTCAGATGACATATTGTTGTAGGGACAGCACATTTTTGTGCAACTGATAACAGCCATAAGAATTCAAACAGCCTCTGGGGAGCACACTGCTTATACCTAAAGACTATTCCAGTTACAGGAATTTGTTTCAAAGAGGATTTGTGTATTCACCACAAGCTCTGGATTTACAGCCTTTAACTTGCAAGTTTCAGCCAATGGGCTCTCTGCCCAAAACCTCTAAAATACTTTTCCAAACCAAAAACCAACAAGGCTCCTTCTGAATCAGTTCTCAGACTCTAATGTCATTACTTANAATCCTTTCTAGTAAATCCAAAACATTCAGACATTAAAGAAATATTTTAATTTAAAACATTTCCTTTAATTTTTAAGGTATAAACAGCTTTGGGAAAAGTATCCAAAATGTTTCATTGAGAATATTAAAAATTAAAAGAACCAACTTTTGAACTATGTTTTTCTTTAAACTCTTTGTGTTCAGTCCAAATATACAAATAATTTAGATATCAAGTTATGGATTTTTAAAGCAAATGCAATAAGGAAAAAATCTTGGCAAGCTCTACTCATCTCATTTTCCTTTGAGCATAGCAGAAAAAATTTGGATAGAAAGCAAGCTAAATTTACTTTTTTCATTTCAATACCGTGCCTCCTGACCTCAGGCTGTGTGTAGAAACGCCCTCTACAGCTTCAGATGGAGTTTTGGGAGAACCTTGCAGAGTGTAATCCCTGCTACCCACGTGTGGCTTGAAAGAGCAATCTCTTAAAAAATGCAGGATAATTTCTGTTGCAGATCAGTTCTCGTGTTCAGCAAGTGAGGCTGAGGACCAGGCCCAGCTGCTCCTCAGGGACTGCTTATGTTCCTCTGTCCTCGCTGAAATGACACAGCTTCGTGCTGATGCCTTTTTCCCTGGTTTTAGAATTATGAGCCAAACATGGTTAAGGGATAAAAGGGTTTTTACTTCGGTATTTAATAAGGATTCTTAGGTGCAAGAAGGTGGTTTAGTAAACAAATGCTTAGTTTGTCAAGGTGGAATACGCTGAAACACATACACAAGGCATATCATGTATGTAATTTTACAGACTTTTCAAATTAGCATATTTCACAAAGATTTCCCAATGAGAGGCTTAAACGAGTGGTGTGATATCTCCTTATTTCTCCCCAGATGGGCTTAATCCCAGTTTACAGAGTATTTTCTAGAGAGAACCTTGGTGTCTCAAGATAGCATGAGGCTTTTGGGCCTCCGGCTGGGAAGCCTTTAGGATGTTTGGTCTTCTGGTCTAGCAGAATACCAGGACTATGCTAAGATACGAGGCTTAAAGAATAACGTTTGCTAAGAATATTGAGAATGCATAAAGGTATATAAAAAGAAAAGGCAAAAAATCCTCTTGGCATCAGTGCCAGCTCAGGGTTCATCTTCTGAGTTGCTCTTTTGGCAACTTGAGAGCCACTCGCAGCTCTGAAATCTTTCTTTGAGAGCATCCTTTCAACCTGTGACAAAACAACCTGTGGCACCCCCAGGCAGTGGCGTGGGAGGATGTTCCATCAATACCACACTGATTCTGTGGAAAAGCCTCTGTAAATAAGTGTCCTGCTGTACCTGTCATACCTCTGCCTTGCAGGGAGTCAACAGGAAAAGAGTTTTGACTTCATCTTTTCTACTCCTCTGCGTGACTTAGAATCTGACAAGCGTTCAAGCCTTTTTGGAAGAGGTGGGAGATTGGGCAAGGGTGATTTCGGTGGCAGGAATGTCTCGTTGAAGGGTTTTTTTGATGAAATGGGTAATTGCTTTTTACCAAGATGTATTTGTGAGGCAGAGGAAGGAGCTGATAGCTGGGATGATTTACAAGCAGCTTCCTGATCTGGATAAATTAACGCGGATTGAAAATGTTGTAATGCACACCCAAATGAGCAGTATCCTGTACGAGAGATTCTCCAGAACTCTGCAGCACTGCAGAAACACTCCTTGCCACGTGACTTTCTATGGGGAGGAGTTCCAGCAATTTTACTTATTTAAGGAAGTTATGGATTGGAAAACATCGTCTCTTTGTGCAATTTGCTGTTTTATTTTTATTGATCCCCCAGAGTCAGACCTGAGCTGTATTTCCATGGCATCACGGAATTTACTGGATAGCCTAAGGGACTTGGAACAGCAAGTGAAACTTGTATTTAAGGGGATCATAGTTTGGTGCCCACCTCTAAAGATGCTGCTGACATCCTGCTGTTGAGGAGATAAATGTTTCTGCAGTGGCAATGCGTGGAGAGAAGTCCAGCAGCATTCAAGTTCCATGAAGAATCCTTGGGATGTCAGATTGTATGTCATTAATGCAAAACAGCAAAGTATTTAGAATACAATTGTGAATGTCTGTCTGATATTTAATAAGGTTAGAATGGTGAGGGCTTTGTCTGGTTCATTGCTTAACACAAACCCTTAGCATTTGCTGCATCTGCAGTTTAAAGTGTGATTAGCTTCACAGAGAAGAATTTAATTTTCTTTACATAATGCTATTATTTCAAACTTTAAAGGCTTGATTCTTTCACATAGACAGATCTTGGAAGTTTTCTGTTCAGTTTTTAAGATTCCCGCTCCAAATGCTGTTGGCCTTTAGTTTGGTTTCTTTGGAAGCTGAATCTCTTGAGGAAAGCTCTTTCTGTTTTGAACATGTCAGGTTCCAGGCATCTGAACTCCTCAAAACCAAATTTGTTTTCTCATTCAAAGCACCTCTTTGCAGCTAAGGCCCTTTGTTTTTAAAGGGATATGGCCAATTAAAATTGGCCACTGAGGGTAGATATATCAACTTCAGGCCTCTAAATTCTCATGGCAGTGTTTTTTAAGAAAACAAATATTCTCTTTGCCGTATTTAAAACCTGAATATTTTAGCATTAAAAAAACTTGTGGTGAAGTGGATAAACAGAAAGCCCTTTTTTCCCTATCCTTCTCAAGCCCCCTAAGTTCTGAGGTGCCAGCAAGTGTCTATACAAAAAATGTTTGCTTAAATCAGCTTTTGCTTAGATTCTAATTTTCAGTCCAAAAACTAAATGAGCCATTAAAGGCAACCACACTAATGAGATGCGCTACAACCCAAAATACGCCGAGGGCAAAAAGCAGGCTTTTAATTTGTTCCACTTAAATCTCAAACATCTGGCCGTGATGGACGATGTCACTAAGCACATTAAGAATATCAGAAATAGACTTTTGCAATCAGTGCCTCCTCTGTTTGCCTTTCTCCGTTTGCTCAATCATTTTCTTGGCACGCTGTGGTGCAGGAAAATACTTTAAAGGGCAAAGACTCTGAGCTGTAAGCTGAGCTTTGGTTTGGATGTGGACCACTGGGCCTGGTTGCCAACTCCTTGTTCAGTCAGCTTGCACCACAGCTGGAACACGCACACACACACACACACGCACGCACACACACGCACACACACACACACACACACAGACTCTCTTTCTGTAAACAGAGTACTCCAGTGCTGCTCAGGAGTCAGGGATGGGGAGAAGCATCTCTTAGAACAACAATCTCAAGAAGGCAGGGAGATGGAGACTTCAAGCAGCAGTACATCAGAGCAGTTATGTTGTTCCTCTGTGTTCAGAGGCCTGGTGGGATTCCTGGGCTGGTATTCCTAGGGCTAGGATGTGTAGTCTGAGCTTCTGGAGCAAGAATTTGGGGGCACAGATGGACTTGTATGGATAAATTCTGCTGTTGGTCATAGGACAGCTCCTTCTTGAGAATTGTCCTGGTCTGGCTTGTGGTAACTCAGTGAGAGCACCCACGTGGCTGGCACCTGGTAGCACTTGGCAAAGAGTACCAGCACAGCCACAGCCAGGCAGGTTTAGTCATCTGGTTAGGACAATTATCCCTTTTCTCTTTTGCTCCCCAAAGCAAATGTCTATTCATGCACGTTTAGATTGGGCCTAGAGGAGAAATGTGGCACTTTACCTGCCCTGCCATGCAATGTGGTGTCACATTATGTTTCTGTTTGCCCTGCTAACTGGATACCCAATCTTAGAATTGCCCAATTTGTGTTTGACTGCAAATCCTTGTAAGCAGGCTAAGAAGTGATCTAAGGGACCCTGGTATCAGTTGTTGTCTGCAGAACTATTGTTGATTGCCTTCACTGAAGCTGTATCCAGAGAAGGTGAACTGTGAGCTCTGACCTGCTGCATTCCAAGTGGTGGAATCCACCCAGACTGGTTGCAGGAGCCGTTTGTTGGGCGGCTCCCTGGTCAGGTCAGGTGTGTACAGTTGCAGTCTGTTGAAAGAGGGCTGCAGTAAGAATTTCTTCTGTGCAGTCACCCTTGGTTGTGGGTTTCCTTGTGAAGCACTGTAAGTTTCATCTTCATGTAGCAGCAGCCTCTCTCCTCTGCCTGGAGCAGTGATTGCTCCTGCTGAGGCTCACTGCCCAGAGGGAAGTTCTCCATCCCTGGCAGGTGACCAGTCCATGTGCAGAGCTGGATTTGTGGCTGTCAAGTAGCCTGACTTTACCATCTTCCCCTTTTGTGTTTTTTTTTTTTCCTAAAAAAAGAGTATGTGGAACAGGACTACTGCTCTGTCTTGCAGATATACAGGTTTTGTTTTGCTGAACTTTAGTTTTTAGAGATTGCCAGAAAACACAGGCAATTGTTTAATAAGTATTTTTAAAACCAAGTAGTTGTCACAATTCACAGCTTCTGCTCTGTGAATCTTTCACACTTCATTGTCCTTTGGGCATTTTCATGCACTGACCCATCCTTCTGCTTTGCATGTACCTGAAAAATTGTATCTGTGTAGTCCTTTGCTAAATATAGCAAATGTCAATCCACTATTTTTCTTTGCTAAATTACTCTTTTATATTCCTTACAATAAAAATAGGTCTGCTTGGAGAAACTCGTGTTTTTAATGGATAAAACTTAGTGATGGGAGAGACAAGAACCACTAGCACCATGATTCACATGATCACTAGCATCTATTCACTGAGAAGCACCATGTGTGTGTATATCTGTGCAGAATTAAGGCACAAACCTCAATAGCTTGAACTATAAGAATTGCTCCTTTTACAGTTTCCTCTAATTCAAGGGCACTCTGCCAAGTGGAGTATCCCATCTTTGCTGATTCATGTCTAAATTCCAAGTTACAAATTCCCAGCTTCTCCACTCAGTGCTTCCAACAGAATTATCAGAAAATGGGAATTCCAAGCTGCTTTCTGGTTCTTACTGTTTGAGAGAAAAATAATGTCAACTTTAAGGGAGGTGACTGAGAGGTTGACTTTGATTTCTGTCTGGAAATGCTGATGGCAAGACCTCTGCTCTAAGAGCAGTGGGGGGCCCTGCCAAGCCTTTTTCACTGGGGGATCTGATCCATGGCTCTCAGGAGGTTCACAGAAGGCATAATCAGATTGTCCAGTCTGATCCACTTGGTGTCAGAGGTCACTGAATTTCATGAAGGTTGCTCTGTAATGAGTCTTATCTGACATTCTCAAGCATTGACAACATCCAAGGGGTCACAACGCTGGCAGTGGAGCCAAGACCATGAAAAACTTTCCTCTTGAGTGGTTTTGGCTCCTGCATTGTCTTAATTCATGTCTAAAATTTGACCCCAGTTCCATCGCAGTATTTAAATGTGCAACTCCATCAATTCCAATAGTTGCTATCCTTCTAAATATGTCTTGACACCTGGATCCTTGTGTGTACAGCTGGATTTTCATTCTACAGAGCAACAATTGCACGGGTGTGTTTGGCAACTGCAGAGCATGTTGATGAAGTAGACTGTAAAATGAATCCAAAGTGGCAAATGGTAATCTGAAGTGAAATGCAAGCAAACTCTTTCTTATTCCAAATGTACTTTCCTACCAAATTGTTTGGAAATGTCTCCAGTACTTAGAAATTTGGGATGAAATGTTTTATTTGGTTTTAATTCTACAGCTAATACCTGTGTAGGGAAATTAATCTGAAACATACTTTCAATAGTAGGAGGGAGGAGAGGAGAGAAACCTATAATCAGTAATGTTAGAGCTGGGTCTGAGGGAGGACAGAATTTTGGAGCTGAATTTGTTCTGTGAATAGGGAACTTGGCAGTTCTGAGCAGTTTTGTTTTAAAGGGGCATAGTGCCATATAACAGGAAGGTATCAGACCTCTCTGAGGCACAGAACGGGGAGAGATTCTGAGCTCTGTTCCTAAATTCCAGGTCTAACTAATCAAAGCAAATGGGATGAGGAAGCTCGGAAATTACTGCCTTAGGAACATTGAAAAAGTTGAAAAAGTAACTAACATCACTGAATCATGAGTTACACTATCTAAGTGCAGTCTATGAATATTTTGTTTTGTGGAAGAAGGGAATATTGAAAAGTAGATAGGGATAGTCTTAATACTTTGAGGAACGATCCTGCACTGGACAAGGAGAATCATCCCCATGAATAAAAGGCTGGTTCCCAAAGATATTTCTTTGTGGATTCATCAGGTTCATCTGGAACTGAGATGCTTTTGGTCTTCTAAACTTAATTAACTTAATGGTCTTGCATGAGTACAATTAGATGAGAGCCCAGAAACGAATGCTTGAGACAGGATGGACTAACGTAATTTTCATCTGAGATCGATTGCATGCTGCCTGAATGTCCTCTTTATTTGGTTGTTTTAACTTGTAACATGTAGCTTCATTTGATGCCCCCCTCCTCCTGCCCTGAGAGAGACTGTTGAGCAATCGATTCCTTTGTGGGATCAATTAAAGCTGTTGTGGCTGCTTTAAAACATAGAAATACACTCTGTTTCCCTGTTGGCAACCACAGGGTGAGCTTAGTTAAAGCTGCCCCTTGTCACCCTGCCACTGGCCACCTCAGAACACTTACACTCTCATTTGGATCTGGACTTTAGGTTCAGAGTGCTCTCAGAGGGCTGAGGTGGCATGTGGTTGGTGTAAGCAAGGGATAGATATTTTGATAGAGGTGCTGGGTATTTTCTTTTTAAATCTGATATGCCTGGAGATCAGTCAGTCTGCTGGGTCAAAGTTTGCTGGCCCTTGGAGAGATCTGCAAAGGAATAACAATCTGTTTATAAGATGCAGTGTATTTTTTATTAGATTATTTATTGTTGCCAAGGAGAAAAAAGCCTATTTCAGTGCATATGGGAAGCTGTGGATCAGTCCAGCACGTGCTCTTGCAGCCTGAGCTGTGCTTTGGAGCAGTAAAAGCTAAAAACCATCAGAGGAGAAGTGCATGCTGCAGAGCTTGGCACCTGAGTCTTGGAGCTTTTGTGATCTCTCTGCTACAAGTCGCCAGAAAACAAGCTTTTCATCAGGCAGAAATGCTAAGAATAGCAAACCCCACACCCAGACTCTGCAAATAGAAGACCAAACTTGTGAAACTGAAACATATGGCAGAAGGCGAGCTGGAGTGCTGCAGGCTTAGCTTCCAGTTTGCAAATGGGAGAGGGATTTTTGCCAGCTGCATGTGCAAAAATGTGAAACCAAAGATCCTGCAGGTAACAGGTAGATCCTGAGTTCAGGGGAATGTAGAAAACTTAATTTCACCCTGCATGAATACAAGTGAACAGTCTGGAACTACATCAGGTTACCTGGGTTAATTTATATTGTACCATATTGCTCTGAGTCAGAGTTTGACCTAAAGTCAGTTCTGTAATAATTTTTTGGGGTTTTATGTCCATGTGATTCTCTGGACCTACTATTTGAAGCAGTAAGACTCCTCAAGATATCTTGAGGCTTCAAAATTAATGGGAAGCTGCTGTGGTGGGCATGATCCTTGCCAAACAGGAAATTAGAGAGGCAAAAGCATTCTTCTGACATGAAGAACACTTGAATTTCCTATTCAAAAAAGCTTGAGATGAGGTTATTACCCTGATGTGTGGTTAAGTGGGCTAAAATACATGTATTTGTAAAGGGAATAAAAAATTCCCTTATATATTTGTTAAGGAAATATGAGATACCTGAGCTTAACCAGCAAGGATAATCCAAGTCCCTAGAACTTGCCTCCATCCAAATATAGAGGTAATTTAATTGTTCTTTTGGACTTTGTTAGTGCTGAATCTCAATCAACCTTCTATATGTTTATGTAGAATTTCATTGGGCACAACTGGAACGTGATGTATGTCCAGCCATAAAAAATATGAGACTTCAAGGACATCTAATCCTTAACTGGAAAGAGACAGTTTGATATGTCATATTCACTATTCTGCTGAATTTTGGTATATTGACAGGAGTGGGACAGAACGAAAAACAATCCAGTAAATCTTTGCAGGAAGACTGAAAGGACAAGGCTGACTTCAGTGCACGGTTCAGGCTTTGCCCCTGGAGTGAAAGAATCAGAGGAAGCTTGCAGCAATGAATTTTTATGTGTTATTCTCAAGGTGTGGTGCTGGGAGAAATGGCGAGCTGCCTTCTCATCTGCTGGGACTTTCTTGAACTGAAAGATATTTGCTCTGCGGAGAAATCAATGTGAGAGCTATTTCAAGGATATATGCCACAGATCCCATTATTCAGGAGACCTGAAATTCACATCCTGGTTTGACACTGAAAATAGAAAGTTAAGCATACAGGTGCAACAAAGTGCTTCAGCATTCTGGTGAGGACACACTGTATGAACTGGTTGGTACTGCAGGTGGTGATAACTCGTCACACCTCACCTGTGAGCTGAAAAAGAGCTGATGAAGAGAAGGTCACCTTGAAAAGGATGGGAGGTGTGTGTGTGTGTTTGTTCTGTGGTAGATCACTGAAGGCTTAGCATCACCATGACAGGCTCCTAGCTAAAGACATGGCATAGCAGGAGGAAAAAACAGAGGGGAATGTCCAGTTTAATGAGTGATGTGTTGAGTTGCAAGGGAGGATAATCAGTCTCCAGTCCTGGAACTGCAGCCAGAGCTGCCACACACAGGCCCAGGCACCAAATTCCTATTCTGTGCTGCACAGAGACTGACTCTCCATCACAAAGCAGCTCATCTTTTCCACACCAACCAGTCCTCACTGTAGCTTTGCAGATGGTTTATAGGTTTTTATAGGTGCAAACACATAGAGAAAATAGCTAGCAATGCTGAGGAGCTGCCCTGCTATCCAATGCACTTTACTGTAAAGTGTTTTTGTTTTTGTTTTCCAATTCTTACTGATTTACCCAGGGGCAGACCTCCCCAGCCACAGGACTGCTGTTTTCCTCGAGTTTGTACTCCCTGCTGACAAATGACCTGAAATGTTACAGAAGTAAAAAAGTGCTTTTTGTAAAAAATAGAAGTTTGCTTCTCCTCTAGTAAGTACCTTGAAGCTTCATCAGCAGTGCTGCATTTAGCTAATTCATATTACCATGAATTACAGTTAGGCTGAGACTTCTTCTACATATAATTTTAAAATAATCGTAGTTCAATTAATAGGTCTTAAGAATTTTGAAGTGCTATTAATTTCTGGCAGCTCTAAAATGCAGAATCTACCTATTCATTTAAGTTTAAACAGAAAGCAATTTGGGCAAGTCCTGTGGGCTGTCTTCTGTGAGCTCAGACAAGTTGATCCAAAGCAGAGGTCTAGGATTAGCTGTGCACAGAAGGCAAAAAGGCCAGGTCTTTCAGTATTTCTTGTGTTCCCTATCAATAAAAGGATAAAAGGCTCTACAGAACAGGCAAGCAATGTTTCTGCCTATGGAATGAGCATATCTTTTCCCCTACCCTGCAGCAAAACCCACTTTAACCTAAGCCGAGTGTTCTCACCTCCTGAATTAATGTGCAGTTGACTATTTTTAGTGAGTCTTAACTGCCCCAGCTCTTTTTGCACTGGAACATTGTGGATGTCTCTTAGTGTGAAATCTGATTACACTTTTTGCTCTGATGAACGGAGACGTTAAAGTTAACAGGCATACTAAGCTGCTTTACCTGGGGTTTATTTGTTTTGAACTTGATTCTGCTGTTCTTCATATATTCCCATTGTAGTGTGTATGTTCAGAATGGTTACTTGAACCTGTAGTTGCAGGAACGGTGTAGGAAGGGATGCCTTCAAAAAACATAGCTGCTAAATTATGCAGGTTTATTTCTAGTAGATGATATCTGTGTCATATTACTGTAGTGGACCTGATTATTTCTTGGGCTGCCATAAGTTAACTCTCTGCACTCATGCTCTGGTTAATCACACCCAGATGTTAATCTGATGCACATGTTGTAATTTGTGATATTGAATTTTCATCTGTTTATCCAAACATGGTAATGGTTTTTATTTTGGGTCATCAGGTAATAGTTGTTCAGGCTCTGGCCACTAGAGCATGCCCTCTTCTGCACAGGTTGGAATATCAGGCTTCTCTTTTCCCTCTGAAAAACAGGAGGAAGATGCCGAATATGCACGTGCACCTGGCTCTCCTATTGGTTCCAACAGTACTTCTTTACTCCTTATTTAAAATTACCTTTTGTGTGATGATCATCATAGTTCTTCTTGAGGTGGTAAAAAAAAAAAAAAGTAAAAAAAAAAAAAAAAGTTGAATGAGAGTGGTGTTTTGGGTTTGTTTTGGTTTCCCCCCCACAACCTGTTCTTCCCCATCTGGAGACTGCAGCTCGAGCTGTTCCAGTCTCTGTTTTGGGGGAGTTGCAGGTCAGTGCAGGAAGGGTGTGGCACTGCCCACTGAAGTGAGGGCCACCCCAGGGCTGGGAGCAGTGCTCACCTGCAGCTACTCACCCTGCACACAGCTGCCTGCGCCCTGGTGTGGAAGAGCTTTCACTAGCTGAGGTTACACCTCCTGTTCTGGTATTGTTTTAAAGGCAGATGGCAAAGAAAGGCTGCCAGAGTGGGTTTTCAGTGCCCATGGCTTCAGTGACAGGAAGGGCTGCTTCACTTTCTGAGGCAGGGTATTTCTTGTCTTGTTGGGAGCATTGTCTAGGAGCTGTAGATAAGAAATTCCTAAAGGTAAGTAAAAAGCTAGGCCTTCCCATTAGTTTTACGTTGAATAGAAAAAAATTTCTATGGGATTTTGCTGATTTAAGGTGACGGCAATTTATCACCAACAAAATCCTGTTCTGAAACCTTTGCTTCACACAATTACCTGGCCACCCACTCACCATCTGCTAAACGTGATGCTGCTTCGTTAAAGAAAGAATTTGATGTTTTATGGAGGAAGTATTTTGGGAAATGTATGTAGGTGCTGCTAACAGAACTAATGGTCTCCCAGGATCTTTTCTGCACTGCTATTACCCCACCAGCCCATCCCTAACCTGTGGCAGGACTCAGGGTTATGTCTGAAGTTCAACATTTTGTGTTTGGCTCTGCTGAAGTGTGTGATGCTGCTCAGCTCGTTTCTCCTGTTTGTCAAGGCCCCTTTGAGCTGCAGCTCTGATCTGCAGAGATGTGCTGGTATGACCTTGTTCTGGGCCCAGCTTCCCAATCCTTTTCACCAGCAGCCCCCTGATGGTTCTAAGCCTTCTGGGACTCTCCTTGTTCTTTTTATAGCCAGATGCCTTGTATTTTTAGGGCCCAACAGCTAAAGGTTTATTCCTAAAGGTGATCTGGAAGGGTTTTACCTAAAAAATTGCAAAGCATTGAATAAAAATTTAAACACCAAATTTGATATTGGCATCATGGGCATTAGTAACATGCAGGTATCTTATCTCTACTCTGAAAATGAGAAGTCTGTCACTGAGCTAAGAAAAAGTAAATTGGGAGCAAGCAGCAGCTCAGCAAATACTGTAAATGTTTTGGTTTTTTTTGTCTTAGCCCTGTAACATATGCCACAGACTGCAACATCTGCCCTCAGAGTCTGGAACCTTGCTAGCAAATCTCTCTGTGGCAATTTTCTCAGTTTGATGGTGAATCATTTAATGCACTTCAGCTATGATTTCTGCCTTAATTCTTGTCTACAAGATCTCCACGAATGCTGCAGAGATTAGGTGGAAATCTTTTATCTTAGTTCAAGGAATTGGATCGTGGTCTATTTTACCAAGCTTCTTGAGTCTATAATTTTCCATGACTTTTCCCCCAGGTTATTGGGGGCAATAGTTAACAAGAGGTAAAACAGGACATCATGGATAATACCTGCTATTAAATGTTCTAGTTTGGGCTTATGAAAATGGGTGTCAAAAACTATTTCATGAGACAATGAACTGAATCTTGTTAGCAAGAGAACGTACAGAAAGGCCCCAAACCATTACAGTGCCATGAAGGCTGGTTCAAGAACAGAAAGGTGACCTTAGAGGAGGAAAAACCCCATAAAACCAAGCAGTCCTGACTGTGCCATAATGCAAAGTAACAAGAAAGAATTCCATTGTAGCAGAAGGAAAAATGAACTGTACAGAGACTACAATATCTGCCGTGGCTGACCTCTGCCACAAATATTTTTGGGCATGATTCGGTAAAGTTGAAAACAATTGCATTTCCAAGTATGCCTATTGATTTTTCTTCTGTGTTGGCATGAAGTTATGGAGGTCACAGTTAGGAAAATTGGGTCCTGATCTTTTGGAAAACCACTTTGTGCCAGTGGCCTGCTAAAAAATGAAGTTCATGCTGTTCAATGGTCTTGTGCACAATCAGGTGCAGATTTAGTAGCTGCATTTGAAAACCACTTTTAAAATCCTTTTGCTTGCTCTTTGCTCAGATGGGGTATGCCTAAGTTCACAAGAATTATGTAGAGCTTAATTTATTAAAGGTTTTAAAACAATTTCATATCTTCTGCAAGGTTCTAAATAAGTATGAAATCTTAGAAGATAATTTTGTGCTTGATCCTACATTTGTTTGAAGTTAGTAGTGAATTTCCCATTGATTTCATTAGTGTGGCATGAGGCTCCTGGGGCAAAAGTCTCAGTGTATTTCAGTCTATTTTTGGATTTATGTTTGCAAGAAGAGTGGAATGAGTGCAGGCATCCCTCATGAGTCAGAGGAGAGAATTCTCTAGTGGGCACAGTTATAATAAATGTAGCCCAAATTCTTCAGCTGATAATTAGAACTAAGGCAGTGAGGAAATAGTGAGTACCTTGTAAGAGATAATATAATTCCTGACCTCCTCCAATAATCCTGAAGTCCTGTAGTAAAAATAAAAATATTTTTTAAATAACTGGGATGACTGTGATTTCTGTCTGATGTTCTCCTTTTCTAATGAACATAATATCTGCTGCAACTAGATCTGACAGTAGAAACTTGGAGGTGTGTTTATTAGAAGCTGATGCATTCTGTTTTGTTCAGTATATTGTTAGGGGGGTTTAATGGAGTTTATTAATTGTTTGGTTCTCTTAAGGTTAGATTACAAGGTATCTCTATACTCTACATGTATTTATATATTTGATTAAGCAGACCCATCTTGATTTTACACATAGTGTTGCTAAAGAAGAGTAATCTGTGCTGTGGAAAGCTGCCTGGTTTGCCAAGCAGTAGCTTTTGATTAATAAACTCAGATTTTGTAATGATGTCACACTGCAGCACAGTCAGGTGGCTCTGCCGGTGCCTCTGGTGCAGGCAGGGAAGGAAATCAGCACTTCAATCAGAAATAAAAAGGCCAAACCATAAAGCCATTCAGGTGCTCACCTCTTGGGATCTTTGGATTGATGACTGCTTGTTTGGTGTCTTGTTTTTTTGGTGGTTAGTTTGTTTGTTTTATGGTTTTTTACCTTCCTGTATTCAAATTTTTAAACTGGCCCTGGGTTACATTTTTAGAGGTCAGACTTGGTGCATGGCCCAGCTAGATGGGGTTTATACCCATCCTGTTCCCATTCCATCTGGGGAGAAATTTTGTGCTGCTAACTCCATTCCAATAAAGATCATAAAACTGACTGTCTCTTTTGTTTCTATGAATTGTAGGAAGCCTTTTAGCAGGAAATGTTAAATGTGCATTCACACATGCCACCAAGACTATTATTATCCATTGCAAAAGGGCACACAGCAATTGAGCCCAATTTGGTTTGGCCTTTACTAACTTCTTCCTTGATTCCTAGCAGACTGCCTTATTTCTCTGTCAATTCATTTTCCACGTAGCTTAAGAACTTCTGTATGCAATGAAACTTATAATGGTTGTAATTTATTCCCCTCAATGTAATTTTGACATCTTTCTGTCCCTTTTTCCTAGATGCATTCTCCATTATGGTCAAGAAGATGAATATTTCTGGAATTGCCTTAGGAGGAGTTCCATTGGAGAATAAAGAGACTAAAGTCTCCTAGGACTACCAAAATGCCTCTCTCATGAACAAAATGATATGGACAAAGTGAGGTGGATTTTGAGAGTATAACCTGTTCACTTTAGCAATAATTCTGTTGTGTGATGGCATGGGCATAGTTTTGTTTGAAAACTCTGAACTTATTTTGCATATGTAACAGCTACCGCACAGAATCATAATTCATTTAATTGCAACTAAGAAATCTGTCCAGTCTGAGGGATTTATTTTTCTTTTTAAATGACCGTGGTAGAATGTGAAATCCTGCACCTCAGTTTTAGAGTGTCACAGCCCATTCCCAGCAGAGTAATCTCTTAGGGAATTGAAGGAATCCTAATGGGCACACACACCTACCCTGGAAACACCAGTTGGGAGGTGCCGATGGGCATTGAAACTGTGGCTTCCCACAGATCTTTCAAGCCGTGCTGTGAGGCATGAAGAGGTCAAATGACTTATCAAAGTCTTGCAGAATGCCAGCTGAAATTAAGATCTGATGTGCTTCTGGCTTATGCAGGTTGCTACTCAAACTGCTGGAACACCAAGTGGCTTAGCCAGGCTGGGAGGTAAACCTGGAGCAGTTGGCTGAGCACTTGAGGATTGCAGTTGAAAATGCTGAGGGATTTGCCTGTTTTTCTGGATTCCACATGGAAACAGAGCTCATTTAGAGAGCGACAGGAAGGGGTTGCTTGTTCTTAACCAAAAGTTCTTGTAAAATTCTAATTTCTTATCATCTCTGCGAGTTTTTGATGACAAAGCAGAGTTTTTGCACGAAGCCTGCAATGATGGGGGGAAGTGGGTAAGAATTTACTGCTGCTCAGCTGGATTCCCATTATTGCCTTCCCAATAAAGCAGCCTGTCCCAAGCAGGACACGTTCATCCTGTCTCAGGGAAGAAGAGCCTTTAGGGGGGTGAGTTGGTCCCTCCAAGCTGAGGGGCAGTGCTCTGGGATTAGGGGAGTTCTCTAGGTTTGAGCTGCTGTGCTCTGGGTTTATTCAGGAGGCAGATGAAAAGTTTCTACACAAGAGGAAAGAGACTGTCACTGAGCCACTGTGAACATAAATCCTTGGTGATGGGTTGATAGCCAGACCTGGGTTTTCTGCAAGAAAAAGGTGCATTAGCCTTGCTAATATTTAAGATTACAGGTGGAGTAGTATCATTTTAAAAGAACTCCTTTTCCTTGGACTTATTCATTTTACTACACTGCTCTACTAAGGGTATTACCTTAGCTCCCCTCTGAAAGTGGCCAGGGAACCTCGTGAAAGTTTTATGGCAGTTTATTACTGCCTAATTCACCTTTCAAAGTGAAAACGAGATTCTCAATTGCTTTTCAGAACTTTGTCCTTGCTTGCTGTGTCTGAGGGCCAAGGTTTACACCAAACATTATAATGTCTGAAGCAG
This sequence comes from Tichodroma muraria, assembly GCA_013390105.1. Lineage (NCBI taxonomy): Eukaryota > Metazoa > Chordata > Aves > Passeriformes > Sittidae > Tichodroma > Tichodroma muraria. Next base: position 129,300 of record WAAG01049980.1, on the reverse strand, counting down.
TTAGACCTTTGTCATTAATTTGGGGCTTATATTTAATCCTAAATAGACAGTGATTTTCTCGTGTAGAAAAAGGGCTAATTTTGGAATATTATGCTAAAATACCACACAGAAGTGCTGAAAACCTTTCCTTTTTTGTGATTTCTAGTTAAGGAATTTTGTCTTTGATTAATACATAACTGAACATGCAGTTAGATGTATCTAGAGAGTTTATATTCAGCATGGCAATAAAAATATCCATTAAATATCAAAAGGAAAAACATGTTTTGAAACACCTTTAATATGTTGGGGGCTTTTTTTGTTTTTTCTTGCAAGTAAAATGGTATAATTTTTTTTTTTTAGTTCCCCAGTAAAACGTTTTATTATGCTCTTAAGACTTAGTGAGCTGCTCTTCTACTCATGAAGCTGTTAAGCTTTGCTCCACTACTGAACTCTCATTAAAAATGAGTAAATCCTGGACTGCCTTCCCTTGGGTTGGTAAATGATTGGGTTCAGTTAAAATGCAGTAATGTTCTGCAAAAAGGGAGATCTGAAATTATTCTCATTGTTCTCTGCTTTCAAAAACTACCAAAAAGCCAAAAATTAATTTTTAATTTCTTTTTTCATGTTTTTTTCCAAATGCTGCTGTACTTTAATACATATATAGAATTTCCTAGGTGCTTTTTCAGTGGAATTAATTTTGCATCTAACTCCCTTACTTTAATATAGTATTATACCAGTTTTTAACTCTCTCAGGAACTGTGTTCACACAGCAAAGGTTTGTCAAGGGTATGGAAGCCCCTGCTTGATTAGCATTGTGATACATTTCACCTGTAATTTTCTTAATATCAAGAAAGGAAAAGATGATGTCTTTTATCTGTGGTCTTCTGGGGAGATGTTGCACACCAACACAGCTCCTAGAAGTAAAATTGTCACGTCAACCAGTCAGGTTTAAGTGTGTCACTTGAGGAGATGCAGTACAGAATTGTTTATGTTGTGCTGTTTTCATAGGAGCTGTTAAATTTGGCAGGGACTAATTTTATTATGTGCTGTTTTTTGTCTGTCCTGGCGACAGACAGAATTAGGCAAAAGCCAAAATATTCAAGCTTTCTCTAATTTTGGATGCCCAATTTCAAATTCTAGGCAGCGGTTTTGCAAAATGTGCAGTAGCTCTTGGTCACTAAGGTGTGGCAATGGGAAAGTGAAGGAAATTATCCTGATTAAAAAGGCAAGAGTTTGTTTCACCCCTCAGCCCAAGTAATCTGTGAGATTCATGCAAAGCAGGAGGAAAAAAAATCGTATGTAACAAATGTTGGATTTGTGATAAGACCTTACCAAAGCAAGATCAAATAATTCTCTAATAACAATTCTGTGACCTTTAAAACTTCAGGGTTTGAAGCCTGTGAGCAGGGATTTGGGGTTGTTAGCATTTGCTCTCAGTCACACAGTTCCCCTGTGCTTTAGCATGGGGCAGTGAGGGGGCCTGGTAGATGCCAGGCAGCATCACCAGCATTCTCCA
>WAAG01049980.1:115203-127741 GCA_013390105.1 Tichodroma muraria | reverse complement strand
TTTGTGTGTTTGTGGTTGGGGGGGGGGGGGGGGGTGTGGGTTGTTCATTCTTTTTTACTTTTTCATTTTTCTTCTGTAAATAAAGTGGAATCTCTTCAGCCTGGGGGATTCATTCCAGTTCTTCCTCTTCAAAATCTGTTTTGGTATTTTGATAAGAAGAGAAAATGAAACTTGCAAAGTAATCCTGTCTGCCTGAGACAGGATTATTTTCAGAGGCCATCAAATGAAAGAATCATCACAAACTGAGGTCTTTTTATCCTATAGAGCTCTCATGCAAAATTTTGAGGTAAATGGGGTGCCAGATTAGTTCAGCTGAAATTGCACAAATGCTCTAATGTGTTAAAGAAACAGCAAAGTGCAGACTTTCCAGTCTCGCTAATATAAAATCAAAGTTATAATTCTGTAATCTACTAGCAGGTGACTGTCTTCAAACCACTCTACTTCTAAAAGAAGCAATTTGGCTATGGTGGCCCATTTCCAAGTTGTATGACTGAATAAATGCTTTTAGTGGCACAGCATTGGAGTGTCACAAGTGTACCCCTTTGGTTTTGCACTATAAATTTGAAGATAATTTCCTGCTTTTAGTTGTGGGGTAAAAAGAAAATCGTAAGTTTCAACTGCTTCCAATTTCAGAATTACCTTGCATTTGCTGAAAAGTGTCATTTAAAAACATGCATTGAAATATTGAAATTAGCAACTTGGCTTCTCTGCTTCAGCCCTTTATTATGTCCGTTCTGCTTCCAGGTGTGCGGGCAGGATGGGCTCTGACAGAAAGCAGTGATTTCTCTTTAGTTCTGGCAGTAGCAATGCCAAAATCTTTGGCTCAGGATGCTTTCTGTGGTCCTTTCTGGGATATTTCATCCTCTTCTGAGACCTAGCACGATTCAATTCCATGGAATCCTCTGATCACTCCTCTGTGTGCTACAGAGCTTGTCACTTTATCAAACATTTGAAATCTCCTGATTTCTGTTATCCATAACAATCGCTGCACTTACTCATCCCTAGCTTACCTACAAGATTTAATGCATATTGAATGTGTAACTCATTTATCACAGTGTGGTGATGAATTTACCCCATACTCCCCTATTTGGCTATGAAACATTTCCTACACCCTGAAATCATGCTGAAATTTAAAAATACCGTGATGATAATTCAGAAAAAATACAAGAATTTTAGTCTGTTAGCTGGTATTTCTCAATGTGCTCACAAATAATGGAAAATGGAAGTGGATTTATCATGTTTTATTGCAGAATTTCTTGTGCATAACTCTAACTAAATGTAATAAATATTACACTTGAGCCAGGCAAAATGTTATGTAGCTAGTTAAGAATCTGCTATGCGTATTTCATAAGTACATTTCCAGGTTTTGAAGATTTTTGGGAAAAGTAGGTGCTGACCTCATTGCAGGTTTGCTGGTTTTTTTTTTTATTTATTATTTTTTTCCTGTCAGGAAGGTTTGGGTGATTTATGGCAGCTTTGCCTTCATGTGATCGTTCAGGTAATTTCCTCTGCTGGGCAGAGGAATTCTGGCCACAGGTGCAGACTGGGGCCGTGAGCAGCCCGTGGCAAGGAGCTCACATTGCTCTCTGAGGGCTCCTGAGCAAGTGGAGAGGGAGGTGCCGAGCTCTTCCTCCCGACATCCAGTGACAGGACACGTGGGGAGGGCTCAAGGTGGGCACAAGGCAGCATTTCTTCACTGAAGAGTGGAGACAGACCCTAGAACAGGCTCCCTGGAGGGGTGGTCATTGCCCCACGCCCGGCAGTGCTCAGGAGGCATTTGCACAGCGCCTTTAGTTACAAGTTTCAACTTTTGGGCAGCCCTGAAGTGATCGGGCAGTTGGACAAGGTGTGCCAGTCCCTTCCAAATGGAACAGTCTGTTCTATTTTAACCCTTGGAGTGTGCTGCAGGGTCTGTCTCTCTCAGTGGCCAGCAGCAGCCAGCAGAATTTCTGAAGTGCTGTGTCTTGCTTAATTGCCAGAGAATCTAAAATATGCTCTTATGTCCCAGATCTCATCTTAGCCATGCTGCTGAACCAAATAAGGATTATTGGGGTGCACAGCCATCTGCATGGCATCCTGAGCTGTACCTTGCACTGCATTTGGGGCTTGGGTCCTGATTTGGGACACGAGCTGAAATTAGCTGTAATAGGTGATGGCCACTGCTGTCTTTGGAGTTTGTGGGGGACCTTTCATTAGCATGGCTGGTGACATGCATCTGCCTCCCACATGCTTTTCCATCTCCTGGAAGCTGAGCATATTTCTGTGCAGCATCCCCATCTTGTTTACAACACAGGGTTTCAGTTCGAGCAGTGCTTGGTGACACTCTGCGTTTAGAAAATGGCCCAGTAGTTGTCAGTGTTTTAAAATAACTGCTCAGAAGCTATTTGTGACAATAAGGGTAAGAGTCTGGAGACATTTGGGAATGGGGATCTCCCAGCAGTGATCAGTGGGAAGGTGGACTGCTGGTCTGAAGGGCTACCCCATTCATCTTCCTGAAAATATGAGTGTATGACAGTGTGTGACAACTGCTCTGTCACTGAAAAGAAATGCTAATCCTCATCTAGCAAACCTCTGCAAGTAAAAACAAAGCCTTATGTACAGGAAGAGTTTTAAAAATAGAATTTTAAATTAATGTGAGAGCACCCCTCTGAATCAATTTCTCCTCGTGTTGTGTATTTAACTGCACAATGGCATGTCAAGTTTGTCGAGAGACAACTCGCTTCCTTGTTTATAAACATGACTTCCCTTCCAAAGTCATGCCGTGAGACTGGACTTGAACACTGGGAATCAAACTGTGAAAGATTCCTGGAGAGAACATACGAAAAGACAGCTCTCACAGCTTTGCATAAAATAGTTTTTCTGTGGTTAGCAATAATTTACTTTTAAGGTCCATTATTTCAAGACTTTGAGCAAAACTTGGCTCTAGCAGGAAATGAGTTTTTCGGATTTTTTTTATTTTATTTTTCTCCCAAGTGATTTATGGCTTTGTGTGTTACTGCTGAAGCAATACTGCCCAATATCACAGGATGGGTACAGAAGTTTCCTTTCACCGATTTCACATCTTTTCACAATATAATTTTGGACAGACCCTAGAAGGTTCAATGTTTCAGCTGTACTGTTTTTCTTGCTAGAAAAGATAATACTGAGCATTCTTCTTTCTGACATCCATGCCTTTTACCTTGCTAATGCTGCAGTAGCTAAAACCTGAGAATTGGAGCTGCTGGATGGATGGCCCTCCTAACTATTCCATTAATCTGTGGGAGGCCTATTTTACTTATAAGCTGCCCTGCCACATTCCTATGCCTGGCCTCCTTTAAGCCTGGCATTTAGGTCCAATTGTTTAAAACAATCCCTTGTTGTAGGTGGTTGGGGTGAAATGGAGCTATCTGTCAATTTGAAAAGGTCACTGGCTGTGTCAGAATGACAGTGATTCCAAATTATCCATTAATCTCCCAATTTAAAATTGTCATCCTTCTTATTACAGCCAGCCAGCCACAGAGGCTAAAATAGACCTCTTCTCTTACACCCATGACCAAGCAGCTTTTTTATTAGCTGGCAGATAAAATTGGCAGTGCGTCCCAGCATTAAATATTCATTGACTGCTCTCTTAAAAAAAAAAAAAAAGTCTGCTAACAAGTTGAGAATATATGAGAAAAAAGCCAAAGAAATTACAATTGATTTTCTTGTCTTATCTGCCAAGATTTCGGCTCTATGATTAGTGTAACACACTCAGCATATTCCTGTGTTGGTTTGAGTCAGAGGGTGATAAATTCCAGAGCTTCCTTGCCCTCTTTTACATTTTGGCTTTGGTTTGATAGTGGGGACCCACACAAGGGTAAATCAGTGCATAGGAAGTGTAATTCTCCATGGAAAATAAGATTTAATAGCTTTTGCATTGTCAAAGGAATAGCTCTGGAAGATGGAAAAAGTCTCAGATAAGGGGTTCAGGCTTGAAAGATGTTTTGTTTTCTCACACAGGATGATGGTATGGTGCTGATGAGGTTTAAGAAGACAGGGGAGAGCTCTGGGCCACCTGCTGCTCCTGAGGGGAATGAGGGCTTAGACTCTGCTTTTCCATGTCTGTCGCACATCACCTGAGCCCCAGCTTCACTGCTGGTGATGTTTGGAATTTAAGGGTTGTAACGTGGGGGCTTTACACAGTGGTTACGTGGTGGGAACATGGCAGCGCCCGTTGGGAACAGAAGTGTTATCATCTGGCAGTCCTGGCAGTGGAAACCCAGACAGCTTTGGGAGGTTTCTGGGCATTGTGTCCTTATGATGTGATGCCCATTTATACAGAAGAAAGCATAAGCCAGGGAAGTGTAAAGAAAGGGAATTGAAGGCACATGGAAGGGCAGAAGGCACCTGGTCATCTCATACCCTGAGGAACAAGAAGTCTGCATGGACACTGACAACCAGGCAAGATGGAGTGCAAGTGGTGATGGATTTACCAGCCTCATCTCAATCCTTGTTTATGCAAAACTTTTGCATGTGTCCAGAGCCAAAGTGTACACAGAGGACTTTTTTGTTGCTTCTTTGCAATGGCCATAATGCATTCATTCGTGGCAGACACATGGCAGGTGCTGTCTGTGTGCCCCAAATAACTGTTGTGCCCCAAGGAAGGGACTGGTAAAACTTTCCATTCAGGTCTATCAGATAAAGGGTAAGTTTATTTTATAGCCAGAGTTTTTTTAGGCAGAGATGCACAAGCTGGGGACTGACTGCAGCTTTACCAGTTAAACTTCCTTTTCCAGTGAGCACCGGGGTTGTGTGTAGGTGCCAGCCCTGCTCAGCCCTCCTCTGGCTGCTCTTACATGCAGTTTGTTGGGATTATGGAAAGCAGAAGGTGAGTGGAAAGCAGGATGTCTGCTGTATCACATATTTTGTCTGTTTCCAGTTCAGAGATATTTGACTTCCAGTATAGAATGCGCGAGTATTTTTTTACTCTAGATTTTTTACCCCCTCTGTCTTTTGCAAGTTTAATTACTCATTAAAAGTCACAGAGAAGCACACACTGGCACGATGTTTTGATGGAACACCTAATGACTTTGAGCATGTGATTTATGGACACAGCTTAAGTTACACGGGGACTTGTGTCAAAACCAGGCCAGAGATAAGCTTGCATTTATCTCTGGAAGTTGAGGGATAATTATGTAAAAGCATTGCATTTTAAAGGAAACAAAGACAGACCTGTGGGAAATGCATTTTCACAGCATGTATTAGCAAAGCCCAATCAACCTCCTTGTGGGAGGACAATTAACAGAATTAAAAGTTAGAATTTTAATTATCATACAAATTAGAGGGAAATTAATCAGCTTGTATTTTATGACTTGACTTGGCTTTGAACATTGCTGCTCAAATTTTATGGCAAAACTTTGATTAATTGAGACACTGCATGAAAGTATAAAATCCTGAGTTAGGTAGCATTTTAACATCTGGCTCAATTTCCATCTGCTACCTACAGTATGGGAAGCAGCAACAATGAGTTGACGCAGAAGCCAAATTTTTGTTTGCCCCAGCAGAGGTGTCAAAAAACATTTCTCTGCATGTGGCCAAACTTGCTTTTTCTAAAAACCTCCTCTTTTTATCTTCTAACTACTCAACACGTTGGTTTACACCTGGCTAGATTCAAAAGTTAAAGATTTTCACTGACTCACTGGAAGCATTATTTCAATATCAATCAAACCCCAGCTTTTTCTTTGGTTTANGTTTTTTTCAGGGTAATTGTTGCTATCTTGTGGCTTGTCAAGAGCGAGGAACTTCATGTGAAATCTAAAGGCTCCTACAAGCTTGTGTGGGACCTTGGGAACTGCTGCCCTGGACTCAGCAACGCCTCACCTTGGCAGGTATTTGAACCTTGCTTTGGGTTTTGCTGATCAGAACTTGAAAGCAGTTAGAGGAGTTTGTGGCACTGAGGGAGGATGGCAAGTTCCAGTTCAGCTGCTTAAAATGTGGGTTTAATAAAATACTTACTCTTTTTTGATTGTTCTTTTTCGTCCCAATGGAGTAATTTGAGGTTTGGTTCCAGACTGATTAAAGAGTCAAAACCTTGAGTGCTCCTTTACTAGAAAATGGGAGATCTAGATTATGATTCCCTACATAGAGAAAGGTGCTGAATTTGGTATTTGCACTTCATCTTTCTCTTCCCTCCTCTTCCTCTAGTAAATATCTGTCAGGTTGGGTCTGCAACTCCTGAAGGATAGTCTTGCCATATTTGACATTGAAAATCAAAGAAGACCTAAAGCTAAGCTCAGTGCATGAAAAATTAAATCAAACACTTTTCACTGCTTTGTTTGGATTGTAAAAATAAAATTCAAATAATAAAGTCTTAGAGAAAGCAAACCTGTGCTTCAGTCAAAGAACACAAAGCACAAACAGATTGCAGAGTAAACTAGGCTGCAATTTTATAGGGTCTCAAGTTAAAAGAGGTAGTTTAATTATGATGCTGGATTTAGTTCAGAGCTCAAGTAATGATCTAGGAAGCTGGAGAGAAGCACTGAAATGACTGTGTGCTAATGAGGACCCCAGTCACAGCTTTCTCTGCTAGTTAATTTGCAATCTATGTGGAGATCTGTTGGCAAGCCTATAAAATGAGGTTTTGCAAAAGTAATCACCACTTCAAAGTCTAGAGATACAGCCCGAGGAAGCAGAAGCATGTTGACTGTTAAATTTCCGCTTTGAACATTGTTTGGAAAGTTGACGTCGTTGCTTCCTACCTGCTGAACTGAGGAATGCAAATTGTCCTTCACACCAAAATAGATCTGGAGCTCACCATTTCCAAAGACAGCAAACAGGAGTGGGTTCTGATAACTGTGCCAGATATGCCAGCTAACTCAACCTTGTCCATTTTAGAAACACTGATACATTTGTGGATGTTTGGCTGAAGGGCAAAGGTTCAGCCCATTTGCTGAAGGGCTGTGTTGAAAGCATCCTCTTTTCTGCTCTGAATGTGCTGCTACTCAGCACTCAGCACTTTTCTGGATTAGATCTGGGCATGATATAATGTGTGTTTTAGGGCGAATCCTTTGGCCACCTAAAGGTGGGCAAGGCCCCTAAAAGAAGTCTTTAAAGCATGTCTGAGGAATAAGGTGATGAAAAAGCCTGAGGCGAGAGTGCTGTGTTATGTTCCCTATGGAATTCCAGTTTGGTTTTGAGTGGGAAAGTATGGTAGGTAAGTCAAATGTGCTACTTCAGACTCCCCTGAGTGAAGGCAAGCCATCCCTGTTCTCTCTCCTCTCTCCTCATCTCAAGGAGTGAATTCCACAAGGCTGCAGCATTAGAGGGACAGAAGAAAGTCAATGAGCTGGTAAAAGTCCAAGGATTTATTGCAGAGCAGGTATTATGTAAATCAAACTAATTACTTCATAGAACTATCAGATGGTCTGAATGGATGTGGCCATCAGGATCTGTACAATGTCACAGTTTCACTTACCTGTCAGTTTACTTTGAGTTAGGTTGAAAACAAAATGTTCTTTTGTCAAAGGTACAAGTGCTATGGAATGACTCTTTTCCAAACACCTTGATTTTCAAGCTCAACCAGAGAAGGTGAACAAGTTGCAGGGTTTGAGTACAACCCCAGTGAAGGCTGGTGGATGTAGAACAGACAGTTTCAGTTGGAAGGGTCCTACAGTGGCCATCTAATCCAGCTGCCTGAGCAGATGTGGCACAGAGGAGTGCCAGAGATCCACGGCTGCTTCTGAACAAGTTACTGCCCAGAGTGAGCTCAGTAGCTCTGCCTACAGAGCTTGAGACACGTGAGCTCAGGAGGGACCAGTTCCCTGGCTGTGTCCCTTAAGGGCTCCTTTGGGAAGCTGCAAACTGTGTGCTGTGTGGTTTGCAGTGGCGCTCTGGAGAGGAGCTTTGCTTGGCAGTGCCAGAGGCATCCTGCTCCAGGACAGCACAGCTGACTCAAAGTGATCTCTCTGATCTGAGTAGTACAGGCAACAGGCTGCAGCCTGCACCCAGTGGTCAAAGGAGGGAGAGGCTTAGTTTGCAAGATAGAGTTACATAAATGTCGTAGTCAAGCCTTCCTTAATTGGACTTTTTAGGAATTATTTGCCAATGGTGCTTGCCACTGCGTTAAATCAATTGTCCCTGTCCTAAAAATAAATGGAGGAATCCTGAGCTGTTATCCATTTTACCCGAGGAAATGGACACATTCATGACCTCCAGCCTTGCCACTGTTTGCTTAAGCATAAAAGGGCTCTGAGTTTTCCTCCAGACTTTGAAATAAGGAAGTCATTGCCCCCTGTGTGAGATGAGGGGTGAATGGGGCTCCATGCAGGGGACTGAACAGCAGAGTAGGGAGGAAACCAGGAAACTCTAGGCTGTCAGTGCTACTTAAGGGAACTTTCAACAGTATCTGAAGCTTGAGGGTGTCAGACAGGGCACACCTGAACTCCTCTGCAAGGCTGCTGCTGTAGCATATTATCCCTGGCATTCCCTTGGCAATTTGAGTTCTCTGTGGGGCTCTTGGTGCCTTGCAGCTTCCTCGCTGTGGTGGCCTGGGGACACTACCTGATTGTAAGTCTGGAAATGAAAGGCTTACACCATGTGGCATTTGTTACTTGAATAATTTTTCCTTTTAACTTACACACACTCTTAATTTTTGACATGGAAGGTCACTTGGGATGTCCTCTGAAAAGGAGGGGGTAGCTGACTCCTGTGACTTGATTTAGCCCAGCTGGCAAACTCAGTTAGAAATCAGGAACTCTGTTTAAAAAGCAGATGCTGCAATTGAACCTAAGTATTCTGTGGTAAATGGAAGTGCCTTTTAATTTTCTTTTAAGTACTGTTTTGTGTTTGGTGGGGTTTTTTTTTTTTTTGAAGGATCAGGAGTCTGTTTCAAGTAAGACATGTACGTAAATGTTAGAAAGTTTTGAGTGTGCTTAGAAAATGGGAAACAAAAAAAGCCAACAGAAATGGGAAGTTAAATAGTTTACCCTCACTAGAGGGTAAATGTAGGGTAACTGTGACAGGAATTTCCCAAACACAGTATCCATGTGATGACTTGGCATCCCAGCATATGGCTTACATTAAACTAAGCCCTCCAATTCTATACTCCAGATAATGAAGTCTACTTTTCCAATGATTGTGGAAGCAGTAATTCTCTTATCTAAAACCATATGTTAGAGGGAAAAGAATTCCATTCGTGCTAAGTAATCACTATTGGTAATTAATTGAGACTTCCCTGTCTAGAGTATCATTTTCTAGCGTCACATTATTTGACAGATGCAAACCATGTTTAGAGTTACATTTGTGAAGCAGATCATATGAAGTGCCTGGTCCTGACCACTCTTGGAATATCAGATTAGGCAGACCCTAAATGCACTCAGGGTTTCAGGTCTTCTGTTCCTTGGCTGTCCTTACTGTTGCACATTGCTGGCCTTTAAGGCCATGCTTTCAACCATCATGAGTAGCACTGTGCAATCGGGCCTTAAAAGAGATCTAGGAACTGGTTTCAGGTTTTCAGTAAAATGTCCTTTTAACCTCCAAGACTGTTTAATGGGACACTCACTGGAGTGGATACTGGTGGGTGAGAATCTAAATTTCAGAACAGAAGCAATGAAAACCTTCTGTTTTCATTGCTTCTGTTCTGAAAAGAAGCAATTTTTTGGCTGGGGAAGAGTGGAGGTTTGCATGGTGCCTGAGTTCTGACAAGAGTTTGCTCCAAATGTCAAATGAATTCAACTACCACCTCTTTAACAGAAATCCTGTAGAGCTTGGTTGACTTGGGGCCAGCTGTAACTATTGTGAAAAGGAGACTGTTCCATGCCCAATTCAGACTGAATCTCCAGCTTCTGAACTGGAGATAAGGTTTGAAGAGCTCTGCTTTCATCATGTTTACTACATATCAGTACATATCTTCTCTCCAGCACAACTTTTAGACAGCAGCCACTGTTCACTGTCACTGAATGGTGGCATCAGTGGTCAAAAGCTGCCTGAAGGCTGGCAGGTTTTCTGACAGTGTGTCCTTGATGGGGTCTGTTTCTGCTGTTGGCCGTGGAGAGTTCTCAGCTGTAGGCCACGGCTGGGGTTGTGTATTCACTTGGAACAGCACCGCTCTGTAAAGACAGGTGCTCCAGGTGCTCTCCTGGCAGGTGTGGTGGTCTTTATATTTTGGGAGAGTGTTTAGAGTTATCTCCTCCAGCTGGGCTTGCCTCCACAGGGAGCTCTGAGCACTGGACTGTGTTACAGGTATGGTATGTGCTCTTTATTTAATTAATCCTGTTTGACTGGGGGAGTGCAAAGTTTTAACTCAGGGAAAAGGCATTTGAGGATGTCTCTGAAAAATGTTTACTGTGTGAGACCTTCTGTCATCATTGGCTGTTGTGCCAGTGCCTCATTTTGCTGGGATTAGACCAGGACTAACTCAGAAATACAGCTGCTCTTAGAGTTATTCAATTTGTCAGCTCTCTAGAACTTTACCTGCAAAGTTCTTTCATCTCAAGGAGGATCAAATCATTGCTCTCGTGCTTCTAATGGACTGTATTTCTAGTATGGCATATAATAGGTGGAATTCCCTGACTCTGATATCAAATATTGGAGGTGCACTCTTGCAAAACACTAAGTCAGGTCCTAAAAGCATTTCTTAAAAATAACTGGTTCCTAGTGTGTCCTACAATATCTTCCTACTAATCAAGGACATAAATCTTTCCATATAAATGTTACGCAATTACAAAGACATCATTTTTTTCAAATTTGAACTTATCTAAGAGGAAGAAAGCATGGATGAGTGACCTGTGTATTAAGTCAGAAGAGGTAATTATAGGCTGGTGGTGTGAAAGATTTTTACTTCTTTGAAAACCTGGTCCACCTCTTCAACCTGAGATCCACATTCTTACTACCTGGAGGATCCTAACTATGCATCTGTACACTTTTTCCATTTAGTAATGGATGGGAAGGATGTATGCTATATTATCTTCTTATGCTTTGAGTGCCACGGATTATGGGGAGAGCTCCATGCTAAGGCCTCAGCCACCCTCAAGGAGGTATTCCACCAACAGATTTAGATCAGGCCAAAATAGGAGAATTTGGTTATGTGGGGTACTAATATAGAAGTAATTTTAACTCCCAGAGTCAAGCAATTGAATGAGAAAGGCACTGTGTCCTTGTGGTCATTCTTAGTGTTACAAATGAGTAGGCAGTATCCCTTTTCCCATCCCTTTTCCCATCCCTTTCCCCATCCCTTTCCCCATCCCTTTCCCCATCCCTTTCCCCATCCCTTTCCCCATCCCTTTTCCCATCCCTTTTCCCATTCCCTCCCAGCCCACTATAACCAGGATCCACATCTCCTTTGGCTGGGGAAGATCCACGTTCTGTGGGGCAGTAACGTGAGCTCTGCCCAGGCTGGGTGATTCAGCTGTGCCACTGAGGCTATTCTAAAACATCATTCTGTTGTTACACTTGAAATTGCTTCTGCTTTCTCTGCATCTTGCTTTGGAATCCCCTTTCCCCATTCTGGTCGTGTTTCTCCAGCAGTATTTAATCAGTGGGAGTTCCTGTTCTGCTGTCTATTATTTCATAGTGTGGTGACCAAAGCTTGCTTTGTGAGAGGTGCATTTGGAAGTAAGAAAAAAGGCAAACCAAAACTGTGGAGTATGTTTTATTCAGTGGTGTTTGAAGTTTCAGTTCTCCATGCTGTGCCAATTAGCACATTTCCATAGGAATCTGAATCTACTGTGATTTTAATGGAAGAAAACTGTATTGACTGCAAGCAAATTTCTCAGTCTCATTAGGCTCTGCTATTAGAAGTTATGACTTTGAGTCATATCCAGGTATAAGTCTATTCCATGTTGATTTTAAGGAATTGCTATGTAGAACACTTTTCTCTATTCCAGATAATCTAGTATCTCTGGACTGATGGATAGAATTTATTTGCATCTTTTTCCTCCAAGCTTGCTCTTTGTCCACCTTTGATGTTTTGCATTTGCAATGCCTGCGAGCAAATTGTGCTCAAGTGTATGGCTTCCCTTGTTCTTGAAAGGATTCCTGCTTACCTGCTGATATTGAGAGGGTTCATCAGAACCTCGGTGTGAATTGGATTGATGTTGATTTATTTTCAGATATATGCTACCTCCTTAAAGGTTTAGGTCAGTGCATGCTGCTTTTGGCATACAACACAACTTTCTAAAGCTAATGCTTGTTCCTTATCCTTGTGCATTAAAATTTGAGGCTTTCTCAAGTCCTCTCAAGTCAAACAACTTGCTAACAGGAGCACAACTGCTTTCAGTTCTATCTTGGTGCCCAGGGCTGTAGACATGAGAAGCAATTCAATACAATTTGTGAATTCTCTTCTCTGTACCATTACATGCACATGTGGCTGCTGTGATGGGAATCCTGCTCTCCTTACTGGTGTCTGCATTGCCTAAAGATCTATATTTGCTACTCAACGTTTTTCATAGGCCTAAAGTTTTCAGTGCACTTTCAAAGTGCTGGAATACGTACCTAATCTAGCAACACACGTGTGGTTTCTTCTGCTATGAAAAATTGTTCATCTTCTGTTGTGTAGCCTTGATGAAAGTGAGAACTCTTACCC
>WAAG01049980.1:81352-115093 GCA_013390105.1 Tichodroma muraria | reverse complement strand
ATCAAACTGAGGCCAATGTAGAAAGGCTTCTACATTCTGAGTGTAGAATCTCACTGTGCTGATTATAAGCTCACTTTATCATTCACTCAAACCTAGAGAGAATGGATATGTGGGCCCAGAAACTGATCATATAACCATCACCTGATGCTATTATCACTTACATGTAAAGTCTAGACAATAGATGTAATGGTTTTCTTATAAACAGTGTGTAGGAATTCAAAAAGATTTTCTGGTAGCTGTACAGATGAATCTACTTCTGACTAAATTAAAAAAAAAAAAAAAAATAAAAAGGGGAAGTAACTTGAAGCAGATGAGCCAAAAAGAAAGAGGAATTTTAAGTCAAAGTTCAAGTTTCTCATCACTGGCCTGCAAGGCCTCTCAGTTCTCTGTGGAATGAGAAAGAATAGCTTATTCATTTGTACTTACAAGATTTTTATTGCAAGTTAAATTAACTTTTTTTTTTACTCTAGGGAAGGTCATGTATAGTAACTGATATCATCAAAAGAGAAATCTGTGAAAGATACAGCTATGTTATTTGTTAGCTAAAGGTTAGCATTTTAAAATAGGGAAAAGAACCAACCAATTTTTCCATGTGTGGAGAGGAGATATTTGCTATTTCCACGTGTGACTGTCTTATGTAATTTTGAATAACTTATTATTCCTCCTCTAACACTATCCTTCCTCTTTCCCCACATTAGATACCAATACAATACAGATAGAACACTTTCTTGGATAGAACACCTGGCTCTTTCATGACCTTCATAAGCTGCTGGCTTCTGAGGAGTCTAACCCAAGGGTAAGCTTGAACTGGCTGACTAAAACCTGCCTTCATCTGCATCAGCTACTTGCTTTTTGAGTGAGGATTTCATCTTGAAAAGCCATTTCCTGTGGTGAAAAATAAGAGAGGGTTTTGCTTTCAAGTTGTATAGAAGGCAAATATTTTAGATTCTGGCTTCTGTATTTCTGCAGAGATTTGTGTGATCTCACTGGGTGCTGAGTGCTTATGAAGACACTGCAGATATCCTTTGCCAATACTCTTAAGTAAGTATCACATTGTGCTTTACTGTGTGCTTGGCTTCTTCTTTGAAATTCCATGTATGGGATAGGAGAGCTTATAAACTTTATTTTAAAAAAATAATAAGTGTGTGCAGGTTTTAGTTATGCTGCTCACATATCTAGAAATAAGTCACATCTCCACAGTTCACCCTTTTAATGAGGTCCCCCCATTCTGTCTAAAGAACTGTTGAGAAAGAAACCTCAAAATATGTCAGAACAAAGCTGACACGTATGTTGCATTTAAGCAATCACATTTTGCACACTCTGTCCTGATTTTACTTAAATGATTGTTTCTTTTTTCTTTCTTTCCCTGTGTTAATGTTCCAATAACAAAACATTTTGCTGAATAAAATGACAAGGGAAATCTATGCTTAAATTCACAAATTAGTGTTCACTCTCCAACTGTGATCTGAATTATCGTCTAAATAATGTGAAACACCTATTTCAAGAGCTGGCAGGATTTCTTCCTTATTTTGTCAGTGTGTATTTCAGTGTTTTTAGCAGAAGATTAATACATATAGCATCTGTCAATAGCAGTAAATTGTCTAATGATATGCTTGCCATCTCCACATGGGAAACAAAATGTTCCTTTCTCAACTGCAGATCTTAGGGGTTATGTTTGTATGATAAACAGGACATTAGTGTAATTGCCAATTTTGCTTGTGTTGCTATGCCATAGAAAATGGCTGGATTTCCAATATGCTTGGGAGGTGAAATATTTATCTGAGGAGGCCAAGTGCAGCCTTCTTGCAAGAGCCAGACACAGCAGATTAACAGCAGAGAAGTTGGTGTTTGAATCAGAAGTGTCCAGGACTGCACATCCTGGAATGCTTCCCACTTCTGAGAGCTGGTTCAAGTGCAGAAAGGATCCATTTCCTGTACTGGCTACATGCTTAAACCTGGGCATCCAAGACCTGGATTAATTGCTTGGCAGGATGGTTTTTTTTTTTTTTTTATGTCAGGAAATTGACAGGAAATTACTTGGAAAAATTTCTGGGAAACTTAGGACAAACACTGAGAGTATTACTGCATGTACTGCTTCTGACTGGTTAGAGAGTGGCTCCCCAGCATCAGACTTTGCACCGTGGCAATCTAAAACTGTACCTTGATATGGAAGCAGCATTCCTGGTGGTGCTTGTGTGGAATGTAATCTACAGATTTCTCACGTTTAGACAGAAATATGTAACATAAATCTAATTTCCCACTCTCTTTCAAGGGATGTGGATAAGAACTAGAGTTGAAAATTGATGTCTCCATTCACAGAGATGAAGAAGAGACGATAACGAAACACTACTAACNATCAGACTTTGCACCGTGGCAATCTAAAACTGTACCTTGATATGGAAGCAGCATTCCTGGTGGTGCTTGTGTGGAATGTAATCTACAGATTTCTCACGTTTAGACAGAAATATGTAACATAAATCTAATTTCCCACTCTCTTTCAAGGGATGTGGATAAGAACTAGAGTTGAAATGTCTCCGTTGTCTTAGTGGATGTAAAGGGTTGATCCAAGCAGTTCCTTACAAACCAAGGAATATGCAAAGGGCTGTATGGAAACACACGTGAACAACTCTGAATGCTTCCTGCTGTGCAGTAGGTCCCCTGAGAAAACCCAGAGTGCAGTGTTCCAGCAGCAGCTGCCTGCATCCTCTCTCCTGGGAAAGTAGGGAGAGCACCGGTGGTACCTTTTGGTGTTCTTATCTTACCTGAAGTAAGGCGGGAAAATTTTTATCTCTGGATCCTCCTGAAGCTCTGTGCAGCTCACTAGTGTCCATGTGAGCCAAAGTCAAGTCCAAGAAAGGATGCCTTCCACAGTCATTAGTTACCTTGGGGTTCATTATACTCTAACATATGGAGTTTCCCATTGTGAAACACAAGAAAATAGCCTCCTAATACGGAGTTCAAATTATTGCTTTTTAAAAGCTCTTCTCATGCCAAGTATTTTTTCTGAGTGCAACTTGTAGCTGGCACGTAGAAGGGAAGGGGAGAAAATACGGTGATGAAGTGGTCTGATTTCTTTCACAGGAGCACCCAGGGGTCAGTCTGACTTCTGTCAAACAGCAGTTTCGATTTTTTTCTTCTCAGCCTGCTGCACATCAGGCAATCTTTTCAACTCTCATTTGTCTGTCAGGCATATCACTTATCTAGGAGCTAGTAGAAGGCTTTAGAGCTATGAGTTTTTTTTTTGGTTTTTTTTTTTTTGGTGGTATAATGCTATTTCAAACACATTGTCTCAGTCTCAATTTGGAGTCATTTTCTTCCCTCTTCTGTAGGTGCTCTCCTGGAGGTTTGATGGTCAAATTTTGTAAGAGATATCTCATCAGTGCTTGTCCCATCTCTTCCCTAAGTGATTGCATCAGATGAGCAGAAAAGGATGGATAATTGCCTATTGGATTCTGGTTATTGAAGGTCAAGGTAGTCTCTGCCTGGCCTATTCTCTGCTTGTCATACAACTCTGTTATTACAGAGTTTATTCAAGCCTATAATCAGCTGAGTTTCACTGAGATGGAACTGTCTGTTTCACTGAGAAGTTTTTTTTTTTTAGCAGTGTGGTCAGGCTTTGTCTACCCTTGACAGAATAGATGAAATGTCCACAGATTTTCTGTTCTGGACCCATTGTATTCTTAGTTCTTTGAGTTTTCATTTAAGAAGCTGCTTTAAGGAAAGAAAAGTGTTGCAATGCATCTGAATAGCTTAGGTTAATGTGCCCCAGCCAAACTATCTCTAGATGTGCTTATCAGAGGCTCTGGAATTTGTCAAGTCTGCTGAAACATAAATCGTGCTAAATTGGGAAAAGAAGAAGCTGAGAAACAGAATAACAAGACTGCAAGAACTAGATAAAGAAGCACCTGGACAGTAAACAATCATATTTCTTGAGACCCTCGTGCTAAGAGTGTGAACAAGACAGAGTAACCAGTCTTGTAATGCGTGATCGCGTGAGCAGTAGGCCTAGAAATGTATAATTGGGGTATAATGTAAACAATAAACGGCTTCTGTGGAATCATATTGGTTCTGTGTTCAGAAATTCCTCACTCCTGCAGAAGGAAACACTGTGTGGAACAGTTGACATGGTGGAGGGGAGGGATGGCATCCAGAGGAACCTGGGTAGGCTGCAGAGGTGGGCCTGTGCAAACCTCATCAAGTTCAAGGAGGCAAAGTGCAAGGTGCTGCACCTGGGTCAGGGCAATCCCACGCATGTTTGCAAGCTGGGTGGAGAATGGACGGAGAGCAGCCCTGAGGAGAAGGACGTGGGGGTGCTGGTGGGTGAAAAGCTGGACACAAGGCAGCAGTGTGTGCCTGCAGCTCAGAAAGCCACCGTGTCCTGGGCTGCATCAGGAGAAGTGTGACCAGCAGAGCATGATGCACTAAAGGTGCCAGGGACAAAGAAACCTTTCAACTCATTGAAGCTGAGAAGTGGCATGTTTTGTTACAGCACCCCAGACACATGGGAGGTAACCCTCTGAAGGCACGTGCCAATTCCCAAAGCATCAGCTCTCTCTGTATTTACTAAGGGTTTACACATCCATGAAGTCATTCAAAATGCCTGTTCATGTCTGTCACCTGTCCCCACTTTGGGTTAAAATGAGCTGAATGTCCATTATGGCTGTGCATTCTCTTTTTAATTGAGGCAGTGGTCCTCTTGATTTGGGTCAGTAGAAGAGGAAGAGGAATTCATGAAGAGGAAGTCAGAAATCTTCCTCACCACTTTGTCCCACTGCCAGGTCTTCGTGACCCCTTGGTCATGGTCCAGGCCTCTTCTCCTGGCTCTAGGTGTCACAAGGGCCAGGTGCATTTCTTGGTCCCTGATCTTTTACAACGCTCTATGTACTCCCTGTTGCTTCTATAACCATAACTGAATCAAAGGCATGATAAATTGTCTTCACTCTAACTGTTTCAATTGCACCCATGCTAGCTATGTTCCTAACTCCTCAATCTTTTAACCCTTTGACTCAGTCAGGGGAGGGGATTCTCCCCAGCCATGGCAGGCAGCTGGAACAAGATGATCTTTATGGTCCCTTCCATCCCAAGCCATTCTATGAAACAGCTGTCACCTACTGAGTGCGTGGCTGAGGATCAGTTTTGTCCTCACTTGAACTTCAATCTCACTGGCTACAGGAGCATAGTGCAGCCTGGATATAGTAGCATTCTGTGCTTAGGTGTAGGATTTCTAAGTGTACTTACTCTGGCAATATTGCTCTGTCAAGATTATATTACTCCATTACAAACATGCTACCAAGTTTGCATAATAAAATTAGTTGTGCCTGCATGGAAGCTGGTATGAAATTGAACCATACTATAGAATATCTTGAGGCCTTGGAGAATTCCATAGATTCTAGTAATGAATTTCATAAGCATTAATTCTTGAAAGTTGTGTTTAATGTCTGTCTGGCCTTGGCCAAATCAAAGTCAGACCCTAGTCTTGCCTGTTTAAGCTAAAAGATCTCTGGGGAAAAGCATATAAACCACTCTCTGCATGTGCTTTTGAGGCTGCTTGAATATTCTCTTTGATGAAAGTTTTAGCCTCGTCTCAAGGGTCTGCCTTCTGACTAGTTCAAAACCAGCTTTGCTGGCTTTTTTAGATTTTACAGCAAAGTGAGGGAAAATCTGTTATATTTTAGGTTATAGAGTCTGTGCTAAGGAACTTAAAATTGTGGCACAAAGGCTGGGATGCTTCAAAAGTGTAAGAGGCTGGGTCACCACCAGTCCTTTGGAGCTTGGCAGCAACAGGGAATTTTCTAGAAAAAATATCTTCTGCTGTTTCCTCATACCATGATAGTAGAGAAGTATTAAAATAGGTGGATGGGGTTTTAGAATTTTGAACTAGTTTCAGTGCCAAAATGTCTGACACAATGCTCTGAGACGGTGAGAATTTGGGGTCAGTTTTTATGGGACTTTCTGTGAGACTTGTGGTTTAGTCATACTGACTTACATATGGGAATTTTCTCTTTATCCAACTTAGGAGTGCAATTCTCTTTTAAAAAAATTTGTTTTGAGTCTTGGCACTCAAGAGGTTTGGAGTTGACCTGTGTGGAAGAAGTCTTTAGCATTGCTCTTCCTAAGCTGCTTTCGGGTGACAATTCTTGTAACTGAATGTTGGGTTCTGAGTCCAAGTTCAGCCCACTGATTTCTTGAAAACAGCTATTTCATAAGCTAGTGGCTTGTGTCACAGCCTAAAAAGAATGTTTTTAAGAGTCTTTTTTAGGAAAGGTATATTCTACACCTGCCTTTCACCCTTCTGTCCCGGGGCCTGCTATTTGATTTCCCAGGGGCAGTGTCTCAAGGGAATGTATGATACTCTGTGTGCACTGCTTCAAAAATTGCATACTGGAAACTATAAAGAAATACTTTAGTTGGTCCATGGAGATGAGAGAAGTAAGGACAAGAACTAAAAATTATTCTGTGCCTGTGTATAACATCTCTTGCTGCTTTAAGTAATCAGATGGAATAAATTAAATTATGTGGGCTTTTGTGAAAGACAGCTTAGCTGTCTTCAGATACAAAACTCCTCTTTAATTAATGTGTTCAGAGCCTTTGTCAGTGTGGAAATACTTTGTCAATGTGGAACAAGTATGTAGTCGGTTATGAATTTATATTGAAGAGAAACTGCAATGTTCTAGCTATGTGCTCGCTTCAGCTTCACTTGAGAACTCAGAGCTCTTACATCCATTTGGAGCTATTTTAACATTGAAACTTTTTGTCATAAGAACGACCTAGAATATGCTCCATCTGAACAATTCATACTGTGTCTTCTTATGTGATATTCTCTGCAGATGTGGTCTCTTTAGAGAAGGGGAGAGAAATACATTCCCTACCTCCTAGCTGAAGGAAACAACTGTGTCTCTGGAACAAATCAGTGGTTCAAGGCTGAAATTGCTTGAAGATGAGGCCTAATACTTTGTCAACCTCCTCTGGTTTGGGGCTCTTATACGGGCTCTTATACTTAAAAAAAGAGGGTCACACTGAAAATAAACCAGGCTCCACATCTGTCTTTTCCTTCAAAAAACTTCTCCCGTGGTTGTGTGAGTGAACTGCCCACCATTAACAAGTTGCTGACTTTTTTTTTTTATATGCACCGAGTATGAAGTGTCAGTCTCTATTTTCTGCTCTCCCTCAATGAATAAGCTGCTTACATCTGGAACTGGGGTCTGTTGCTACAGAAGATGCTTTCTGCATATTTTCCTCCACAGAAAATGGATGCTATGTAAGCCAGTGGCTCTGGGCTGCTCCTTCTTACAAACAAGGTGCAGATGGAGGGGTGAAGTGCAACTTTTCAGAGTCTGGGGTAAATTTTGTGCAAAATTTAAATAAATTTAGCAAAGAAAGGACCTGTCTTGTGGACTGGGAAGGACTGCTGGATGCTTTGAACTATTTGACCTCTGCCACTGTGGGGTCAGAGTAGAGGAAATGGCATTGGTAACTCAGTACATTACAGTACTGAGAGTTCCCTACACAAACATCAGTTGTGTTCCCTGCAAGGAAATTCACTATCTCTGCAGTGAATTCATTTATTCTTGCTTGGGGAGGAGCAGAAGAGGAAGGGAGGGAGTTAAAACAGTTCAGTGTATACAGAAATCGATGGAAAGATTCACACTAACTTCAATGGATTTTGGATTTGAAACAAACTCTATTATATGGTTTCTTCAACAGAAGACCTTCTGTTTTTCTACTTAAGCAAAAGTTCTTGAAGACTGAACTGAACTTTCCCCTGAAGGTGCTTGCACTGTAGATTTATTACAGTTGCATTAAAGCAGCCATTTCTGTGCTTTTAAAGCATTCACAGGCTGCCAGTTGAATAAGATTGTATGTTTGGGTGGAAAAGAAATCTAGAGATGTGCTACAGACAGTGCTTGGAATGGTAATGAGAATGGCAGCTCATTAGGATTAGCAATGCAAAAAAGGTTCCAGTTAATGAACAATGAAAACATTTTGGCAGTTGCAGGGTTGATTATTGCAAGGCTGTTCATGCTGCTATAATTTAAGCATCTAACGTGACTGTCCATTATCAACTCAGATTTTGAGAGGTTTATTATTCCATCAAAACATTAATTCTGTTCTGAGAGTTGGCATGGAAGACAGGCAAGCGACTAAGTTGCATTATATGTGCTATTTGTATATTTGATAGAGACTGAAAATGAAGCCAGCAGCCAAGTTTCTTAGGCCCAAATTAAAATGCCTGTTATCTTATTCTCATTAGAAGGGCTTGAGAAAGGCTGTATGGGTATGAGCAGACGATGCTGCTGGAGAAGGTCCCATTCAGTTCATGGGCAAGCACACCTCCAACCTGTCCCCACTGTCCCAAGGTCTGGCTATAGGAGATGAACCTTTCTGAGCACCAGCTGTGGTAAGGTGGCTCTGGCTGAATTGACCTTTCCATGTGGAACAGTAGAATTTTACTGTTGCTGAAGATGGTGAAGCTTGACTGTGCTGTTCCCATGGAAAACAAGTGCTTTGCCCCTGACATCAGGGAAAGGCTAGTTAGCACTGGGCTAACCTTCATAGGAAAGTTGCTCAGGGTAGAGAAGAGTAGGGAATAACAGGAGAGATGGGGAGAGTAACTGCTGACGTAGGTGTCCTCTGCATGATAGTGCAAACCGAAGTTCCAGTCTGACTGAAAATCTAAGACTTCAGGCTATTTGGTTTTCCGGGCTTCTTATTACTTTGGTTTTAATCTGATGAGAAACCAAAACCACTTCCAAATTTGCACTCAGCTCTAGTCAAAGCTGGTTTCTCAGTGTTGGCAACTGTTGTTGGCAATCCCTAACAGAGTAAAAATGACCACAAGTACCCAAAAGCAATGCTTTATTAATAACCCAGGGATTGCTCTGTGGGACTTGAAAGATCTTGAATTTGGAGGGAAGATTTCCCTTGACTTCTGTTTTCCTCTCTGATTATTTTTAAATTTATTTACTTCCATCTAAGTTGCACATCTTCTGTCTAATGGGGCTTTCACCCAGAAGTCCCCAGTGCTGGGCTCTCCTCTGCAGCAGATGGTGTGAGTAACCTGGCCCTGCTTCCACCATCAGTGAGCACCAGCAGGTGCTGCCAGGTTGTTGGATGCTGTGGATGCCTTGTGGTGGTTACAGTTTAGCTGTAGAAAATTATGCTCCCTGACAATTAAGTAGCACAGTTGGTATTAAGCAAATTTGAATATTATTGTCTAGAAAATGGTATAGGGCCGTATCAATGTGATTTTCTTATTGCTGTGAAATTATCTGTGAAAATATCAGCTCAATCTGATTCTTTGGTAAACTGCAATATTCCATGGGATGGTTAAGCCTGGGCATAGGACCTACTTTCCCTCTGCTGTGGAGGGGTCTGATCACTCCCTCACCAGTTCTGCCATATTAATTACTACGGAGGGGATTGATTTATAATCACAATTTGGGTTAGAGTTGGAGCCTTGTCACTAGATGTGAGTCAGGTTTGATGTGGTTTGTGATGGTATGGTTTTACCAAGGAGATGGTCCAGCAGTGGGCTGGGTCCTATCTCATGCTGATGTTGATGGGAATTTTGGACACTAACTTTTTGCTGGATCTCCACCACTCTAGCAAATAATTGGGCAGCAAGAAAAAGTTGCAGCCAGAGTGTTTTCATTAGGGTCTATAAAAATAACAGTTTTGCAATACATACATCCTGAAACTCTTTTTGACTATTATTATTCAGGCTGCATTAAACCCTTAGTTTCTTTGGGCTGAGGCCTTTGCACAAAATAATGTCCTGATGTAGATGGTTTGTAGCAGTCTGTAGCAGTGGCCACAAAGAAGCCTGCAGGTCCCCTGAACCCCTGCTGCCTCTCTGCCTGCTGCAAAGACCTCACATGGGGAATTTTGGCTCATGCTCCTTCCTTCCCTTCTGCAGACCATTCTCATCTCTCTTTGATGGCACACTGGAGAGAGTCAGTGCAAAATGTTTGGCTTTAGCTCTGTCTGGGGTGAAAATGGGGATCAGCAGTGGCGTGCTGTGGACAGGATGTCTTGGTTCTGTTTCTTCCATGAAGGGGAACAGGTAACTGAGATGCAGAGAGGGAAGGAGTTGAGGCAGGAAAGACAGATTAGAGATAGCAAGGAGAGCACATAGGAACTGTGAAGACCACATAGAGTAGCTTGGAAGTTGCTTGTCTTTATCCTAGGGGAAGTGACATGTTGGAAGCTTCCCTCCATTGGAAAAGCCAGGGTGAGTAGCCACATTTCCTGCTTGAGCCCCCAGTTCAGCCCTCAGCCTGCTAGGTACTGCTGCCTCCCAGTACCTGCATGTTGTTCTCACTTCCTGAGACAATCTATTGACCTTCAAGTAGTTGCCAGGTCACCTGAATTGGGTATTGCACACAGCTGGTCATGGTTCCCGGCCTCCTGACTCCTGGAGGTTTAACTCCTCCTTTAATTTAATGGTCCTGTATGACGAGGGGAGCTGTGTGTCTGTCACAGCCCTCTGGACACTTTCTCAGCCGATGTGTGCAGGCTGAGCTGGGAATTCTGGCGTGTGGGATTTGATTGCAGCTGCTGTGGGTGTTGTGGCTGTCCATTCTGTAGAACAACTCCTGATGTCCCTTCAGTGCTTTGTTCAGTGATCAATGCAGGTTTGTACCACCGATGGAACTTGTGAGACAGGCCTGGAGCTGCACATCCTCAGTTTGTTCACAAACAGTTTTACCCCCTGTCGCCCTGATTTTTTCAAGTTTTCTAAAAGCCTTCTGTATTTGCATTTTTCTACAGAACTTTCTCACACACTATGTAAATAACTTATTATTTACATTCTTTTATAGAGGAAAAGAAAGTTGATGGACTGTTAGTTTGACCAGTGGCATTGGAAAGGTGGCACTGTCATCCTCCAATGCCACTGGCCCTTGATTTTGTATATAAGGAGATGGAGTCAGAAATTAAAAGACTTTGTGTCTTGGAACGAGCTGTTGTCCGTGTTGTGCTGTTTGGTGTCCTAGAGCGACAACCCCTATATTGGAGGTGAAGTAAATAGGATTAGAGATAGAAAGCTGTAGGAATAAGGGCCCTGCTGTGAGGGTGACAGTACAACAGACAGGGATGTTCATGAGGATTTGGGGTTAACTCTCCACAGACCTGCTTCTGAACTGGTATCCTGCCTCTACCCAAGGGTTTGGCATCAGGACTTCATCTGATCTGGTTTCCCTTCTCTCCACAGACTGCTGCTATGTAATTGTAGAAATGAAGAGTTTGTGCATGCCTGAATGGTGATTCACCTCTAGAAAATTTGTCCCAAGAAGTGCCTGTAAATTCTTGCAGAGGGGCAAATCTTTAAGAAGCCATTTGATTGAGCTCTTTCAGGTGGTCCCCAACTTGTGTTCTCTCCCAGCAGACCTTTTGAACTCCCCATTCTGTAGGAAGGAGTAATTGTGGTTTTTTTTACTTTTATATTTATGCTGGATGTTGCAAAATTACAGCTGGAAGGACAGTATTGTAGTTCATCTGTGCTATGACTGGAATTTAAGTTACTCTGTTGGATTTGTGCTTTGATGCCAAAAGCAAATACATTAAGATAAAGGATGATCTTTGAATCAAACAATAATATGTAGTAGATATGCTAATTAATATCTAACAGCTATTTTCTTTAATGAAATTAAGTGCAAATAAACCTTAGCCATTTGAACAAATTTAATAAAGTCACACCTCTGTATCTTTTACAAATTATCTTAGGGATAATAGTCAAAATAGCAAGAAAATGTGCTATGGAATATGCTGAAATTTATTGATAATATAAAAACTACTATATTGAAACAAATTTAGAAGCTAATTTCAGACACTTCATTTAATATGTTAAGAAAATAAAATGTAATTGTAAACAGCAGCCTCACACTGTGAGTTACTGAATTAACAATGGGCTGCAGAAAGATGTAAGAAGCTAAAAGAATAAAAGCCTACTTGAAATCATTTAAATGCTTTCTGATACCAACATTGTCTGGTGAGATCCCCTTTTCTAAGGCTGTTGTAGCTTTTAACTCATTCCTGCTGTTGTTTTTTCTTTTCCTATTGAAACGAAATTGCAATATCATGCCAACAAATAGCTAAAAGCGCGGTGACCCGGAGGGAGTGATGAACCCCACGGGTGTTAAGCGAGCGTATTTACGGCCAGAGTGAGGCGTGCGGCGGGCCGGGCCTGCGCGGGTCCCTGCAGCCACACGGGCGGCCTTGGCCTGCACAGGCCCCGCGGCCTGAGCCGCCCCGGCCGCCCCGGAGCCAGCCAGGGGCATCTCCCCAACACCCGAAGTCACCGCTGTGGCCAGTCGCTCTCTCCTTCCCGTTTCTTCTTCAGTAAAATCCACGCCCGATGAAATCCCTTTGCTGTCCTCCTGTGGTCTCGTTCGCACCTTCACTGAAGCAGAGGCGTCTCTCCCTCATGGCATCCGAACCCATGGGTGTAGGGCATAAATTCCAGATTGGGAGTTCTAGTTTACCATTGTTAACTGTTCTCGTTAAAAAGTGTTTGCCATGTTGATTACTCACTGCTTGTTGATGCCTGTTAATTACTTACCTGTTGTTGAAGCATATTGTTGATGCATTTGATAAGCCCCTACTCATGGTTTTAGCCCACTGATCCCCTGTGCCTTTCCCTTCTCGTCGGGAAACACTTCCACTGCTCCCAGGAGGACTTGGTGCAAGGGCCGCATGCAAATGAGGGCCCTCAGTGTGGTTTGGACTCTCACAACAAACCAACACGTAACAAAGTAAGGGCTGTAGCACCAGCCCAGCCAAACCCCAGGGGTCACCTAGAGCCAGGTTTCATCTGGTCACCGTAACCTTGGAAGTGCAAGTGCTTGATTAGCATGACATCCCTGGACAATGAGCCAGCAGAGGTTTTCCTAGGAACTCCTGTGAGGATGGAAGCTCTAGCTCTGCTGAAAGATAAAGCTGTGACCCTTGTCCTCTGTGTTGAGCAGTGGTGGTGGCTGGGTCCCCACCCAGAGCTGTCCTTCAGTGGAGACCTTTATAAAAGGAGGTGATCTCCTCGCCATTGTTTCATTACAATGGGCAGGGTCCCTTCCAGCCTCCAGCATTCCAGGATTCTCTGAGGGACTCCCTCGCCTTTCCTTCTTCCAGCTGCAGAATATGCAGCAAAGCAACCTTTGCTGTCTGCTCTGGGAGCCCACCCAGCTGCTGGAGCTCGTCCCCTGGCCCGGCAGGGCTCCCTTGGGAAGCATGGCAGGAGCAGCACCCTGGCAGCCTCGGGACCTGCCCTGTGGGATCCGTGGTGCACGCTGCAACGGGCTGGAACTGCAGCTTGCAGCAAGGAGAAGAAGTTCCTGCCCTTGAAGGCAAAGCTCTGAAGGGGCCGAGAGCCAAGTGGAGCAAGATCTGACAGTGACATTTCACTGCCAGCCTCCATAACTTCATCCAGGGCTGTTTTAGCTCCTGGATGGGCAGAAAAAAATCGGGAGGGTCTTTGGCTGGGAGCTGTCCTGAGTAAATAGGGACACTGTGAAAGGAACAGGGCAAGCAAAGAAAGGCAGAAGAGAAATTAGGACACAAATGACAATCAGCTGAGAATGTGTCACTATGAAAAGCAGCCAGGAACTTGTGGAAGTGGTACGGGACAGAAATGAAGAATTCTGAAACTTTATTTACGATGCTCCTCTGAAAAACCTGTGCCAGGACATCACTACCCTCACAAGGAAGAATTATTTTCTATACTGAACCTTAGCTTCCTCTCTTTCACTTTGAGCCCAATGAATTGCAATGAACTCATTTGTGCTCAGTTCTTTTTTCCAGTGCATGCAGCAAACACCAGGCAGGACAGCTCCAGCAGGATGGGAACCCAGCTCACAGCTGAGGGACTCCGAAAATCTAAACACCAGCAGAACATCAACAGGGCACATTTCTCATTGTTGATACAAAAGGCAGCACTGAAAATGACAGGTAGTGACAAGCCCCCTAGTCACCTCTATCACTTTTTCTTCTGAAAGTTTCTCAGAAATAACCAAAATAGCTTTTAAATATCCTTCATCTTTGCCTATCACAGATCTTTCAAAAGCAGACTCAGGAAGAGAGCACAACATTAGTGTTCTGTTAATAAGACATGGCTTGTCCATTTTTCCTTATTAAATTACTGCAATAGATCTTGGGAATAAGCAGGTATCCTGAGGAATTTTGCCTGCACAAAGTTATTTTCTATCATGGTCCATCTGTAATTATATTACTTTTTAACACACCAATATAAATACAGTACACCTCCTTGCAATCACTCCCTCTTATATTTCTAAACCTCAAAGTCTTCTAGGTCTTAACAACAGGAAAAACTATGTGTCACCCTTTCAGAGATGTAGGGTTTGGACACATCCTCTGCAGGACTAAATAGGAAAATAGCTGAAGCTCCAGCAAATCCTTAATAAACTTTTTGCATTCTGTGTTTTTTCAGTGTCTTGAGCTTTTATGAATCTAGTTATTACCTGTTAATTCCTTTCTCGTTTTGACTTTTCAAAAACTGATGTTGCACAAAAAAGTGAGCTGTGGAAACCTGAAGCAAGCTGGGCAATTAGGGCTGAACTGGTCCCTCTGCTACACAGAGAATTTTTATTTGACCCCAGGAATGCTGGTTACTCAAGCAGACTAAACAACTTTGATTCATTTCAGCGTGTGAGGACTGGGGTGTGCAGCTCCAGGCCAGGCTGGCAGGGTCGAACAGGAATTCCCAAACAGCATTGGAGTCATGGACCTCCCAGCATCCCCTGCTCCACCTGGCTCCAGCCTGCTGGAGTCAGGCTCAGCAGTAAAAGTGCAAATTCTGAATGTCTCAGGATTGCTATACAAGACAATGATCAAGGTCCATGATTCCAAAGCCCCGTCTCAGGTTCTCATCCGGGCTAAATGCTGGTATTTTGGGTTAGGAACAGGCAGCCTAACCCAGTCCCACCTCTGATAATTATCAGCACCTGGCTGCTCTCAGGGGTACAGGAATGCAGAGCCACAGATAAACCCTGCATCAATCTGTTTACCTAGAGACAAAACTTACTTTCTTCTGCACACCAAAGTTCCTTTCCTGCCGCATGGTTGGATAAGCTGCTCAAGTTTTGCCTGCTCAGATTTTAACAGCTGCTCTCCAAAGATGAAGGGATGAGGCCAGGAATAGTTAATAACTTTCTTAACTGGAAACACTGTTGAATCATTCGTTTCCCTCCTCACAGATTGTGTAAAGCCTCCTCAGTGTTTGAGTTCAACCAAGCTTTTAACTGGAATTAGCAACCCTCGGCAGGATTTTCCTGGCCTGGGACCAGTTTCTCTCAGAAGTGTCCACCTGGCTTCTAGCCAGAGGTATAAATGGCATTTATTAAAGCCAAATTTTGAGATAGGGGAAGATCTGTGGAATATTCAAGACAATAACCAAACTCTGAGTAGATTTATACCTACAAAGTGCAAGGGTCATCTCTTTTGCTAATTCACATTATTTCCTGTTCTGCCTTTGACTTTAACAGTCATTCTTTATACCAATAACCTGTTCTCTCTTGGCTTTTATAGCTGCAACTGTTCTGGCTGTCTTTGCAGCTCTCCAAAGCATTCAGTCTCAGACAGGACACCTGATTTCTGAAATTCCACCTCATGTACTCACATACCCCGGCATTCCCAGCCCTTCTCCACAGAGCTGATTCCCACAGGTCACTCCAGCCTGTGCTGAGGCCTGGGGCTGTTCCTTCCCAGGTGCAGGACTTGCTTTTGCCTTTGTTTGATTTCCAAAGATCCCTCTCTGCCAATCTCTCCTACCTGTCCAGGTCCCTCTGAAGGGCTGCACAGCCCTCAGGAGATCAGCCACTCCTCCAAATTTTTATCACCGGTGAACTCCCTGAAGAGGCATCAACCCCACAGGCTCTTCCTGTCCTGCTCCAGCTCCCTGTTCCCAGCTCACATCACCTCTCCTATGTTTATCACCATTCCAGTTGCTCTGTCTTTTCTTACAGAGCAAGAAAACAAGAAAAAATCCAGGTGGATTGATGCCAAATTATGCTGGCATTTTACATAGAGCATGAAAGACAACAAAACTGACACTTGTCTAAAGCAAGAGTGCTATTACAGCCACAATAACACGTATCAAGGAAAAATCTGTTCCCTGAACTAAGGAATAAATTTCAATATAAAGCCCCATCAGCTCAAGGGGTACCAATTAATCAAAACAATTCACTTGCAGGTTCTTCACAGTCCCTTTTTTCAAATGGCAATTCTTTTCTTACTTGCTATTCCAGTGTTGGCACAAAGGAGTTTTAAGCTAATTTTCATCCAATCTTAAAAAACAAATCATAACCATAGTTTAAAATAGTTGGGATTGTTTACTTCTCTTGGTTCTATGTGCCAATTCAAATACAGAAAGAATGATCAAAAAACCAGCACTACTGCCAAAATGAGCACCTCCGAAATTCCGGAGTCATGGTGCACAGTTACAGAGAAATACTAAAATCTCTGATTTTTAATACAGTATGAGTAGTGCACAATTAGCAAACTCCAAGTGTGTTCTGGATTCACACGCCCACATACCCCCCTTTATTAAAGTGTGCACCTTAACAAAATTAAATACTCATCAACTGTGAACAGTCCTGGGTGTTTTTAATGAAGATGTTGAGTTGCTAATTGAATTTGAAGCACAACAGATGATTAGTACTCTATCCAAATGCTGCTTTTCCTATATATATTAGGTATATATATTAGTGTGGATGCCTACAAACACTCTTCAGATACCAAAGTAATTTAAAAATACCAGCCAAATGGTTTCTGCTTGCCCAAACTTAGGAACTCAAGCCATGAGCTAAAAACCTCAGCAATTCCAGAGAGGAAACACTGCAGTGATGCCACAGTAAACATCAATTCTGATTAAAACACCTGAATTTATAATCAAAATTCAACTTTTTAAAGAAAGTTGAAAAATATTTTTGGGCACGGCTTCTGCATGAGAAACTTCTTCCATGAGAGTCTGCCAACTACTAGAGAGCTACTCAGGGTTTAAAGTGTTACTCCAGGTTGTGCCTTGGCCAGCAGTAAATTCCTGCCATCAGGCAGCCAGGAGATAAGGGTTGGGAAAAGAAAAAGTAAAACAAACACAACAAACCCCAAAGCCCCACTGGCCAAGTCTCCTGAGAGTCAGAGACCTTGTAAAATGTCACCTTTGTCTTCCCTGATGCCAAACTCCTGATGGGAGGTTCAGAATAAGGCATGGGAGGTGTGGAAAGAATAATTTAACAAACCTAAATCAGAAAACTTGTCTTGGACTTTGTTTTGGAGCGTTTTGCAATTTTGCTCTCAGAAAGTCATTCAAGTTTCATGAAACTTCCACGGGATTTAAGTCAAAGATTTAAGCTGTAATTTTTAGCCCTCTCCCTATTTAGGCAGTAAATTGCCTTTTTCATCCACTGTCTGAATTCCATAGTTATGAACATATCCTTCACTTGGATAATTTTGGGGTTACTCTAATGTTTGACTTTTCAAAGAGGCTGGGTGATACCAAAGTGAATTAAAGCGAGAGCTGGGTGTGCTCTGCTCTCCCAGCCAGGCAAATCACTCTTACATCTGCTCCTTTTCTAGGAGAGCCCCACACTTACAGCAGCAATGGGTTAAATTAACACAGTCACAGCTGTTTGCAAGAAACCAAGGGCTGGACTAACCCCAGGCTGTGAGAACTGCCCCGTGCTCTGCGGGGGGATGCAGAGCACTGAATCAAAGACAACTTGCTCCTGCCGAGGCCAGAGTGCTCGAGCAGTGCTCTGCAGGTGTTTGCTTTCCTTTGAGCCACACCTGCCCAGGAATCTGCAGCCTCAGGAGCACTCTGGAAGCCCAGTCAGGTGCATCTCAGAGTCAGTAGTCAAGGCTCTGCATCAGTTACCTGTGCCTGTAGACCTGATCCTTCTGGCCTGGCTCGTGTCCAGCAGGCTGCAGAGCACAGCAGCGAGCCTGATTTGGCTGCCCCTGATGTGGCAGTGCAGCTCCTGGGACTGTGAAGGCGTTTCTCTTGATTATACATTGTTAATCAGGGTAAATTAATATTTTAATTGTGTTTAATACAAGACACAGAAGAATTTTCTAGGGACACAACTGGCTCTTTGTTCCCATACAGAAGTAAGTAAAGATGGTGCATTAATTTGCAGCAACATCTCTGAGTTGGTGCCTTCAGGCACAAAAAGTTGTTTCTTGGGGTTGTTCTCTCAGCTGAGAGATAGCAAAACAGTTTAGATGACCACAGCTGCTCCAAACTTTAGTGAGACACTTGCAAGTGGGAAATTTCCCTTACCATTTTTTCTTCAACTCATTAGTGCCTGCTCAGCCTGTCCCCATGAGCATAGTCAATGCTTCCTGAGCAGCTGCAGCTGGCAAGCTTGAACAGAGTTTCAGCACTTGAACAGTTTACCAATTCCCAGTGCTTGTCCAGGAACAAGGCAGGTACATTTACCTACTTCATACAAGATTTTTGGCTGAGTCCTGCACCTAGTGGTGTGCCTTGGGTGGATGGTTTTCTCACTTCTTTCTAACCCTTCTGACAGGGCTGACTTGCACAAGAGAGGCTCCTAAGGGTGCTCCTTGCTGCTGTGGTTCCTGTATAGCTCAGTGATTTTGCATCAGAGTACAAGCTGCTGAGTCAAGGTCTGATCACTGCTGTACCAAGCAGAGCAGCTTTTGAGGTGCAAAGGCAGCCCAAGCTGGGGACAGGACAAGTTGTGGCTGGGGCTGCTACAATCTGGTGGCATGTTTTCACCAGAGAATCTGTCTCCCTTGTGGAAGCACCACACCTATTCCATGGTGACAGTACAACTACTCTGCAGAAAGCTATTGCCATGTCTCAGTGAGTTCAATTTTCTCCCAGATGGCTTACTAAGTTGTTGTGATATCCTGGGTGATTCCCTTAATATCTTCTGTGACAGAACTACACATTTGCAAACTGTTTGGCAGAAAGTGACATTTGACTCTCTCCCAAAGCTTTTCACAGCATTGGCAGGAGCAGAAGATAGGCCCCCCAATTTATCCTTGTCAAAAAAATAACTCTGGAACTCATTGACAGACGTGTTGTGTAAGGAGGCAGTGCTTTTAGAGCTGCTTTCTAAAACTGAACTCGTGCTCAGATTTCCTGAACCATCATTTCGATGCCTAGTGCTATTCCAGAAAAGCTGTAAATCAGCACAGCATTCTGCTGACCATTCAGAACACCCTGTACATCAGAGGAACACATTATGACTCCTTATCTCAAGTCAGAGCACTGCCAGTGGGAATAACTGTGACAGCAAGCATTCCAGGCTCGAGGTTACGTGGCTACCTGGGGCACAGGGAGAAAGAGTGACGTGCACAGGCACATTTTAGATCATATCCTGCCTTGGTATCTTGATGATATTTATAGACCAGACAGCGATATTTTAAAAATAGAAGGTATCACACAGTAGAAGACAGCAGTGTCAGATGTGTATTCTGTGGCAAGACTGGAAAAAACTGCCTCTTATAGCTCACTGTCTCAGAAACAGCTCTGTTCTCTATGTTTCTATAATATCATTTTTATCAGAAGCCCAGTTCCTGCTCCGGACCTTGTGTGTGCAGGTTGTGGCCCATAGGGTGAGTGTGCTGTGCATAACCCAGTATCTGCTTCGTTTGTCTTGCTCTTAAACCAGGGATGTCACAGTGAGGGTGACCATGACAAACCTCTCTCAGATCTCTCACTTCAGGGTGAGGGCGGCGAATACAAAGGAGCAGGAATGATGGAGCAGTCCAAAAATATTTTAATTGTAAAAGGAAACCACAGGGACCAAAATGCCACATAGAGGTAGACTCTAAAGACTGAGTAGGGGCTGTCTCTGAGGTCTAGTAAGGACAGAGAAGCAACAATATAAACACTTGGGGGTGGAACACTCTGGAAGTTTAACCATATAGGGAGAACAAGAACCAGTAGGGGAACAGAACTTGGACTGATTAACATAATAGCCTCAAAGGCTTATGGGTCAAAAGGCTTATGAGTCAGCTCACCCTAACTTGAACAAATGTTTCCCAGGGTTTGAAGCTAGTGCTTGAGGCTTTTGGGTTGTTGAGTGTATTTGTGAATGGGGGAACAGTTTGTGAATGGGGGAACAGTCCCTGCCGCAAAAAGTTTATTTCACAGATGTTGGCTTAGGCTTGCTGCATGATTTCAGGCCTTAATACTGGATGTTGGTTTATTTGTTTGGGTTTTTTCTCTGAAAGCTTGGTTCTCCTGTGTGACAGATGTTCTTCATGTGAAAGGATGGGTAGGAGAGAGGCAGAACCTAGGCTAGAGAATACAACTTTATGTAATTGCTGTGTCCAGGTCAGCGCAGCTTCTGATACAGAGGTATTTGTGTAAGGGTATATCCTTCCCACGATCAGGATTTTCCAGTTTTACTGGCAGTCCTGAAATAAACCTCTTGGGGATCTGAGTCACTTCAGCTGAATATATTCTTTTGTTCTTTGTGCTATTTGTGGCAGTTTGGGGATTTTTCCAGCCATTCTTTACAGAAGGCTGCTACGAGCTCTGGGTGGATTTTAAAAATGCCTTTGAAGATCATGACATAGTGGAAAATATAGAAGGGAAGAATTTCATCTTGTTGGACCAGAGCTTCCATAATGACCACGGAGGCCTAGCCTGAGGGGCAGTTGCATCTGCTTGAGTGCTGGGACCTGTTTGTTGAGGGACAGAGATTTAGAAATGTAGCAGCTGCTTCTCATCTGCCTTTGGCATTTCTGTGTTGCTGGGGTTCCTTCAGCAAAGGGAATACAGCCTCCATCAGGAAGGAGCTTTGTGCTTCCCAGCCCTGTTCTTAACTTTTCCTGAATTCACTTCTTTGGACTTATATTAGGTTAGGGTTCTGCTCCACCGTTATGTCTTCTTTTTAGGGATGCCAGCTCCAGGGATTGAAAATAACAGAAAAAATACAGAAAATGTTAACCTTTTAAGGCACATCAGCACTGGAGGTGCAGTTGTAAGAGAATCTGTACCAAAACAAGACTGAAAACTTGGAGCTCTTACAACTGAAGTACTACAGGGGCTTTTGGGAGCTGTTTTGGACCTCCACATGTCAGCTGCTTTGGGAGATTTTTATTGTGCAGTGAAATTAATTTGAGTTTGCTAATTGTGTTTGCAGTAGCTGCTGCACTCTGCCTAAAAGAAACACTGCCGAGACATCAGTGTGTGCACCAAACATCATGCACAATCAGTGGTTGGTTTGGGCTTTTATTGATGAGCCTGGTTCTTATATTTACATTTGGACATATTGGAAGGTTCCCCAATATCCTGTGTGTATGGGATAAAAAAATCTCCCATTGAGTCTCTTGGTAATTTTGTAAATAATTTAGCTTAACTGTATGGCAGCATAAAATACTCTTCACAAATATGTAGTGAGTTTCAAGACATCCAGGCATCCTTTACCCTCTTCTGCAAAGTATTGCTATACCTTACAAGAAGCCCAATTGATTTCACAGGAGCTACTAATAGATTAATACTCAATGCATAAAAAGTGGCATTCATCTTTGAAATGAATTCAGCTTTGATTCTGATCTTCTCTTAATACATTTCTAAAAAAAATTTAATTGGATAGCGTAAGTATTCAACAAACCAGCTAATTTAACTTAATCTTGCACTGTCCTTATTAATAAAGAAGCAAATTTCAATTTGTAATTAAGTCTCACTGAAAATCTGACTCTTCATTTGAAGAAATGTGATATGTGGAGACAGAGAAAGTAACCATTTCCTGGTCAAAACCAAATTGCCCCCTGGAGCAGCCTGCTGTCCTTCATCCTTTGTATAGAAACCAGGCACTGAACTTCTCTCTTCAGGGCTGATGTTCTAAGCTGTGCCATGTGAATTACCTCTGTCAGAGAACATGTGATAGGAAACAGTCCTTGTACTGGAAAGATTGCTAGAATACTGCATAAAAGGGAATAGACAGAAATGTGCAGGCTTTTTAAAGAACCTGGTTCAGATTAATGACTTGAGTGGTCACTTAGGCTCTAGTTGCTCCAGGAATTTGGAAAGCTTTCCAGCATGACAAGACTGAGCCTAAACTGAGCCCCATGTAATGCCTGAATTCACCAAGTTATCCTCTGAAGTGACAGGGTGCTCTATACAGTAAGTAACATTGCAAACCTTGGGAATAGCTCATGGACATCTGTTGTGTTCTATAGTATATGTGAGGAACAAAAGCGGTCATCACATAATGGGACCAAGAGAAATGCCTAGGAATTCCAGATCTGATATATGTTTTGTAGAGAGAGCATAAAACCTGCTCACCAGGCATTGACCTTCTTACCACAGTATATGAGAAGTAGATCTTGCACTCTCTATGGATGCTGTGAGTCCAAGCTGAATTGAGATGTGCTGATACTGGCCCAGCAAGAAAATTGTTCGCTCATTCCCTGTAACCCTTTGTCATGGTGTGTGAAGAAAATTCTTTTCCATTGCTGTTAATAATGTGCAGCACAGTTTGCAGGGAATGGGCTGGCAGAAACCCCAGCGAGCTGCAGTTGGAAATGATGGTGTGTCAGGCAAAGGCATCCAGTGATGTTGCCAGAGTCCAGCTTTGCCCAGGGTGATATATTTGACTGCAGTCAGTCAGGAATTTAGCAAAGCAGCATCTATGAGTCCTCTGTGGGCTGCGTTGAAACCAGCAATGTTCCTGGAAGCTGAAAAATGAATCATTATTTTCCATGGTTCCTGCTTTATGGTCCTATAGAGTCTTTCCTGAGCCACAAAGGGCTGGTTTATATAGGAGTCCTTTACAGTTCATTAGATGGTTAAGATGAAGTTATGCAATGTCTAAA
This sequence comes from Tichodroma muraria, assembly GCA_013390105.1. Lineage (NCBI taxonomy): Eukaryota > Metazoa > Chordata > Aves > Passeriformes > Sittidae > Tichodroma > Tichodroma muraria. The sequence goes on along the minus strand of WAAG01049980.1, from coordinate 92,284 downwards.
GTTTAAAAACTGCATGAGATTCGGGAGTATTGAGAGCAGGAGGTGGCAGTTTGGTATGAACTCAATAAGGAGCTTTAATGAAATTAGCAAAAACAACATAAGTATTGAATTAGCCTATGAAACTTGTTGCCCAGGGAGCTGTAGAAGCTGGGAGCTCTGGAGAGCAGCCATTGGTGTGGATTGTGGAATGCAGTCACTATTGTGGTGTTAATTTTTTCCAGAAGGCTATTAAGCTACAGACCTGGGATTTTAATAGTTATATGTGATTCAGTGAAAGCATAAGATTCCCCATCTTCCAGTTGAAATTTCTTACATTTTCTTCAGAGGATTCCAAAAAGGCCTCTTGTTAAACCTTTAGGTCTAATCTAGCTGGGCAGTGCTGTATCTAATGTTAATGCTACATTATGTATTTGTCCTGTGAGAAGTACATATTTTTCCTGCAAATTTAAGACTTTTTTCATTTCACCTGATTTTTTTTTCAACTTTATTGACAGCCTAGTGCAGTTTCACTGGGCAATCACAAGGCAGTGAACATCAAGTATGCTTTTTCCAGTGTCCATAAGGATTGGGTTTGAGGGCCGAGAACTCTGTGCAAGCCAACAGTTTGTTTCAATCTCCCACTAGATTTAATGGTGTATGTTAATTATTTTTTCTTTTTTTTTTCCCATACAGAAACATTACTACATCTCAAAGTCAGGGGAAAACTGGATCAGCTTTAGTGATCACTTTAATGGTTTGTCCTGACAGTCTGCATTTCTTCAGGAGCAAAACATTAAGTGTCTCTGAGACACTTGTGTTTGCCTGTGTTGTAACTTGCAGTGGCTACTGCTTTTGGTTTTTGGAAATGGTAAAAACTACTACTGCTCATATTTTTTTAATAGAGAGCCAATAGGTACTTGGGAAAGTATTTTTTAGGGGCCACATGTGGAAAAATCTTGCAGAAATCACTAAAAATTACTTTAGAATACATTTTTCTTTGTTAGTGAGGGTGCCTTGACCAGATATTTAGGATATCTGTAGGGATAGGAGTGATGGAGCTTGGACGTTGGGGTAATGAGAAAGCCTAATATTGTATAAAGTTAGAATTTGGCAGTTATATTTATTCTTCAGTACATCTATAACCCAAACGCATTTTGGGTGGATCGTAGTGGATCAGATTTTGTGGATCCTCTTTCAAGATTGTGGCTTTTATTTTGGATTCAGAACAGTGCATCAGGGCACTGAACTCTACTTTTACAGGTCTCTACAATGTGCTTATAGTGGAGCGTGTCACATGACGACCTGCTCTTTCAGGTGCTTAAGTGAGTTTAAAATCATAAAAATTCCCACTTCAGGGGGGATTGCCCCATCCCAGCAAGAACTGTATGGAAATCTGAGCACCCCTAGAATTAGCTGTAGTGAAGCAGACTGAGGATGGTGCTTGGGAGGTCGAGCAAAACCATGTGAACTGTGAAAACCTTTTCATGGCAGCTCTGCCTTCAGCACCTTGGCCCTTTCATCTTGTGTGTAGCTCTGTGATGGGATACTGAAAGCACTCGTTTTGGAACCAATTTGAGAGCAGCTACTCTCAGTTCCTGGTAATGCAAAAACTCATTCTAATTTGCTTTAAGATGTGCTGCTCCTTCTACTGAAGTCTCTAACTCTGAATGCCTCTGGCTCGGGACTGTCTGCTTTCAGAGTTGTGTTTGAGTGCAGTGGGCACCACATTTGAGTTTCCTGCAGGGTCGTCATGGAGCTTTGCTGTAACTGCCTTGGCAGCAGTGACCTGGTGGGGAATACATCACAAATATCTCCAGTCACTTCTCCTTGCGTTGCTGTCATCCCCCCATTATTCCTCCCGTGGGTTTCCAGAAGAACATGATTGATTTCTTGAGATCTCCCTCAGTGTTTGTGTGGAGCTGCCTGACAGGCTCCAGATGCGGTTTGCCCCAAGGCAGGCAGCTTGGGTTTCTCAGTTCCCTGCCCTGGAAGGTGGGAATTGCTAGCCCAAAGCTGGCCTGTATTGCACCATCTTCCTAACCCCCCTTGGCATCCCCTCCCTGGGGCGTATCAGCTGTACAGTCAGAGAAGATTCTCCTCCGGGAGCAGCTGCCCAACTTGTATTGTTAAAACTTAATGAGTTCATGGGATTGACTCTGCTGCAATTATTTCTTGGTGATGTATAACAAGTAGCTGTTCTTACAGGCTTATAAAATGTTCCAGAGCTCCATTAATTTGCCCTTCATTAGCTGTGTAATTTTGCTAATGACCTGAGATATTTAGAGGCATTGTCCTGTGAGAATTATGAGTTTCACTGTGAGGCCTCACAGAAGCGCTGCACACACAGCTCCAGCACGTCTTACTACCAGAAATTTGTTCTGCCCTGCTGCATCTAATTGTATTTTTTACTTTTGAACTGAAGTAGAGTCATCTCCTATTGATAAATGAATAATTATTTCATATACAAAATTACACATTTAATGGAAGTTTGCATTGTTAGAGTGTTAAAGGATTAAATTTGTTAATTGTGTAATATTACTGGACGTAATGATGCATTTAACCATTAACAGTTTTCCACTGCATTGCCTTTTAAATTCTTATGTAGTGCAATATACATTCTTGTTGCCTTTTCATCAAGTGTTAATAATAATGGAAAATAAAGGTTAGAGTCCAGAAAGGGAAGTATCCCAACTGTGATAACTGGCAAAACAAATGATGTGTGTCACTGGAGACCACAGTTGGTAAGGTGGTGGTTGAGGAGAATATGGTATCTGAAATACTCAGAGAAGTGAACTTCTTGATTTTCACAGTATAAAATAGAAAAAAAAACAGGGGAATTTGTAAAGAAGTGGTGTGAGGGACAATGGCTGTAGTTCCTACTTTAGTCTGTCTGAACATCTCTCGATGTCCATTAATCCTGGTGATTAATATGAATTAAGATTCATATGGGATTTGTCACATTTCCTTCCTGTGATAACAACAGGAGGAAAATCTTTGTGAGGCCTGGTCTCTGTTATCCTCAAGAGTGTACATGCTTAGCTTTGCTTGGAGAAAGAAGGACTGGTCTCTCTAATTAATAGGGTGTGGTGGAGAAAGGAAGCCCTGTGGCCTGTGTCATTGGGCTGGTGCCTGTGGAGGGATGACCAGGATGGCTCCGTCTGCCTTGGCCACTGCTCCTACTCAGGAACATGGCTGTTTTCTCAGCTCTTCTGGAGTGAAGGCAGCAACTGAACCACAGGGGCTGAATAAGTACCAAAATCACAGAATCATGAGTTGGAAAGGACTTTAATGATCATCTCGTTCCACTCCTCCGCTTTGGGCAGGGACACCTTCCACTATCCCTATCCAGCCTGGCCTTGGACACTTCCAGGGATCCAGGGGCAGCCACAGCTTCTCTGGGCACTCTGTGCCAGGGCCTCACCACCCTCACAGGGAAGGATTTCTTCCTAATATCCAATCTAAATCTTCTCTCCATCGATGCGAAGACATTCTCCCTTGCCCTGTCACTACGTGCCCTTGTAAACAGTCTCCATGTTTTCTGTCAGTTCCCTTCAGGCACTGGAAGGCCACAGTGAGGTCACCCCAGAGCTTCTCTTCTCTTCTCCAGGTGGACAATCCCAGCTCTCCCAGACTTTCCTCACAGCAGGGCTGCTCCATCCCTCTGATCATCCTGGTGCCTCCCTGGACTCGCTCCAAAGGACCCTGTCCTTGCTGTGCTGGGGACCCCAGCTCTGGCTGGAGCTCTGCAGGAGGGATCCATCCTGGGGGGCAGCCCCTTCTCTGGAAGTAGGGGGCTTCCTGTGACCGGGGAGGTGTGAGGGGTGGGCGGCAGAACTGGGGAGAAATGCTGCATTTATGTCCCACAGCAACCCCTCATTAGACTGGGCTTTCAGTTTTTCCCCTGTCTGCAGCTTGTACCTGTAAGAAGCTGACTGGATCTGTGTTTTGGGTCCGAGATGAATGTTTCCAGAAGGGTTACCTTTACTGATACTGAAGTAAATCAGCTTTCATAGATCAAGCAGATCAGGCAACATCATATCACCATTAGACCAAAGTTGAAACAATCCCTAGGAAAGCCAGAAAAGCTTCAGAAACTGACTTTAACACTATCTTTGAAAGCAAAGTCGTTTTGCTTCAAGATTATCATCACAATTTAGATGCTAGTACATTGTAGTCGGATAAAGAGGGAATTTGGCAGATGAGCTTTTGCCTCTGGAGCCTCCAGATGACTGGAACAAGCTTCCCTTTCAGCTTAAATCAGCAAACAGCATAATCTCCTTTAAGCCTGGGGTTTAAATGGCTGTTTGAAGGAGGATTGTGCAAAATCTATTTCCAGTAATATGGTTACTGGAGCTAAAGAGTATGTGTTGTTTTCATGGGACTTTTGGATGGCCCTGTAGCATGCATTAAATTATTGCAAGAATGATGCAGTTGATGGTTTTCACTTAATCTTTAGATATATGTGCTGGGCTCTTTGGTAAAACTGAAAGCAGCTCCTAGTTCTTGGACATTTTTTTCCCCACAGTAAGCAAGGTAGCTGTCAATACCTTGAGCAGTCCCTCGTGCTGGCTGTAAGAAAGGTGCTCGTGTTTGCTGTGTCCATCAGGAGTCAGTTAAAGTTCCCTCTCCTGACCTGTGAAGCCAGTGGGGGAGAAATTGATTGAAACCAACGGCAGCAACCTGTCCCCCATCTGTGTGCTGGCTGTAGCATTTGTACCTCAGGCAGTGTGGCTGTGTCCTTACTGCTATGCCTGTTTGGGCTACGTATTCCTGGTGAAAATTGCCTTTCCCTTCTGGCTGGCACAGTTTGAAGTCCTGACTTTTATGAAATCAAGGCCAGAGTATGCTGCACTTCTCCCTGTCCTGGGTGGCCCAGTCTGGGGTCTGGCTCAGTGGAGGCTGGGAACCTTGAGCCTTCTCCATTTCTTTGGGCACAGTGTTCCTGAAAAAAAAAGGCACTTAGTGGGTGACAGAGTTATCTCTTTGAGAGATTAATTATGTAAAAATGTCTTTTAGGGTACGAGCAAAGAAATTTCCTGAAAAGCTGCAGGCAGCACTCAAATATTTGAGCTAAATCACAGGTTTCTGCAAATAAAACACTACATGTTCTGTGCCTTTGCTAGAGGAACTGACAGTGGTTCTGCCAGGAAATAAATACCAAAAGCATATTTCTTGCTAGATTTCCTCGTCTTTATTGCTTCTGTTTTCAATGTGTTGGAGTACTTGTGGACTGTTCTTCCTTCTTTCCTGCCTTCCCCCATGTCAAAGTTGAAGTTAGAAGCTGGAACTTCTTATATTTTTCTTATTTTCTAATTTTCCTTAAAAAGATTATTTTATTTTGAAACAAATGCTACTTCACTCATGCTCTCATGAGCACCAAGATGTATGTGGACAGGCCAGCATCCAGGCACTAAGGCAGGCTTCCCCACGTGGATTCCTCACAACAAAGAAGAGGACAAGCTATGCTGGCTCCCTAGTTCTTATTATTCACCCTGCAACCTTCCTAAGGTTAATTAAGTGTGTACTGGTTTTGAGTGTGCCTGGGTACAATCCAGAGGATTGGGTACAATCAGGAGGCCATAGTAGTTGTGATCCTTTTGTGTGTTTTTCCCCCCTTCTCTCCATTGGTAAAACTTATTTATTTTCTTATCTGGGTGTTGACTTGTCTATCCCCCTATTCTCTGTGTCTTCCCACCACAGTCTCTTCATGGCATTAGTCTGTATTTCAATATCTTGTGTTTTCCTTATCTGGGTTGTGTTGGATCCTGACCTGCTGTCATCCTTTTATCCCTGCTCCTGCTGTTCCTTCTGGTGCTCCCACACCCAAGCCTTCCATGTGCTCCCCACTCATACATTGCTATTAGATATTTTTACAAAGTGGCCATATGAGCTCATTCTGTACCATCACACCATGCTGTGCATCCCTGCATTCCCCTGCAGTCTGCTGTGTATGGCAAGTTGCATGAGCACCTAATTTATTTATCATTCCATATTTCAAATAATTAAGTGAATTGCTGGCACCGCACAGATAATATCTGTAGATCTTAACAACTGATCATGTATGGTTATGGTAATCTGAAGAAAATGCAAATGAACTATGAAAACTGCTTCGTCTATAAATAAAACCATTTAGCTTCAAAGCAGTATTGCCATGGAAATTCTTCACTGATAAAGTATGGGAGTGAGGCTTTTCTCATTTAGATTTCCTGAGCCTTTTTATTTTATGCTGACAAGATGCCAGAGGGAAAAGAGCTATAAACTCTGTATTGCATATTTAAAAGATGGTATTTTATTTCAACTTCTTTATTCCAAATCTTTCCATTTACAGTATGCGGCCATGAACTGATATTTATAACAAATGAGGAAAAAGGGATAGGAAGTATTGTGCCAGGCTAAACCCGGTGCTTACTGAAACCTTTTGACTTTGTTTGGAGGTGGCTTCCGTCCTATATTTGTAAATACTCTTCTAATCAATATTTCTCAAATGCATTCAGAAAGCTTTCTCTGAACCACACACAGGTTGAAGAGCCTCAGAGGATATCTGAGAGAAAACACACTGAACTGATCTGTGAGGTGGAGCATGTGAAATCCAATCTCTACGAATGCAAGATGCCTGTCTTGCTGGGGTTTGCTTCCTGTTGGAGCTCCGGGTAGGACTGAGCTCCATGTGACATCAGCCTCACTGGTGTTGCACTGAGGAGGCAGAAGGAGCTGGTTAGAAGATATCTTGGATACTGCTGTGCAGCTTGATAGCAACCTGAGTCTCCTGTGCCTTGTGCCTGATACCCTACATAGCAGAGTTAGCAATTATCACCTTGTTTTGCTTTTCTGAACCTATAATTCTGCTAGGACTGTATTTGTGTGATAGCAGTTGTGTCTAGGTGAGGTAAGGGTATGTTATCATATTTCTGTGGGGTTATTCAAAGCAGTTTATAGTGTTTCTTCTGACAAAGTTTGTGCTAAATTATGATGTCCTGGACTGGATATAAAGTTGGTATAAAATCACCCTTTATTTCTTTTCCTATGTGAGTCGGCAGAAGTGAAACATACCAATTCACTGCTTTGCTTCTCTGCCTACTGAGCTTTCTGATTTCATAGCAATTATCTGAAACTGCATTTACCCTCTCCTAGAATGACAATTTGATACTGAGGTATCTAGATCCTATCAGACTTTGGTTACTGAATCAGACACAGAGACTGCTGGATGAAGATCTTATATAGAGCTATGAAATGCTGCATCACGCCTTTCATCCTGTGTCTCTCTGTGGAAACTCCTTACACAGCTGCACAATTTGAGATAGATCTGGATGCAGAGTGGTGCAGTGATATGAATGGAAGCCATCTAACAGCCTCTTGCAAGGTATGGAGAAAGAGCTTTGTTCAATTTCCATTATTTAGCATACATTAAGAACAACCAGGCAAACCAGCCCATCAGTGTTATTGGGAGAAGCCTGGCATCTTTATGAGTTAGTGATCAACGGTCAGGATAACGCTTCCCTTTATTGATCATAGACTGCTGCATTCAATTAAAATGAGAAGTAATTTAATGAAATTAAATCCAGCTCACTGGGGGCGACCAAGCATGCTGTGCATATTGTGAATGTCACCCAAAGGAAAACTTCCCACTGGTAATGCATCCATTGAACCATCCGGCTGCTCGCAGCAGGAGCTGGCTGCGTGCCCTCTACTGCCTCTGTGCACACTCAGATTGCTGATCCCTGTGGCCTTGGCTCAGTGCTGGAGGAGTGTGGAATTACCTGCTGAGTGTGCACCTCATCTTATCTTCCCGTGGGAACGGGAAGAGGTGTTCCCTTCTTTGAGGAAGAGCATCGCTGACCTGTCACGAGGCGCTCTCCAAATCCGCGCTGCAAACCAAGAGCCCTTTGGATCTTTTGGCTTTTGGATCACTCGAAGTAGGAGAGCAGCACAGATCCCCAGGGCTCCTCAGCAGAACTGAAGAGTCGATTTGCAGTCGAAAGTGCAGGTTCCCTTGAGAAGGTCACGTCTGACAACGCAAAGGAGGAAGCTTCGTTGATAAGAGAGCAGACTTCAGAAGCATCAGTGTTCAGAATGGGCTGTTCAGCTTAACACACAAAGCAGGAAGCGTTTGGCTCCCCTGTGACCCTGAGAGATCTGGATCCTTTCAACACACCCCTTCTGGCTGGCTTTGCCTCTCCTCAGCAGATGGTGTAACACGTTCTCTCAGCCCTCCTCAGCCAGACGCAGACAGGCAATTGGTTTACTGGTGAGCCACAAGGTTATTTCTCTCCACAATGCTTGATTTCTCTTTCTCTCACCTGCAGAAATCAAAGTATTCCCATACCTATCACTTAGCAGTTATTCCTCAGAACAGTTTATTTCCTTTTCAAGTGGAAGTCTACAGATTTGTCACCCTTTGAGGATTAGATGAGTGATCACCAGGCTCTTGCCAGGAGCACAGGCAGCTTTGGCTCTGTGCTTCGCTGTGCTGTGCAGCAGTAAATTAGACCACCACTATCTTTTGTGGGGAAATGCCAGTGTGACTCCTCTGGTGTCCCCAGCTGCCCCAGGAGGGAAAATCATCAAAGCCAGATTTTTCTTTTTTCCTTTTTCCTGAGAAGATGAATTGCAATACTGAATTGTCTTCTAGCTTGCTGATTTTTTTTTTCCTCCCCTGGAAAAAAAATGGAGATATTTCACCTATGATAACTTGTGTTGTATTTTTTGCTACAATCTCGTCTGAACCAGGCCAGTTGTACTGAGTGCTGTGCATACATGTGAAACAATCCCTGGCCTTGCGCTTGTGAAGGTCAAACAGCTAAAGAAAAATCTTCTTTGAATGAGTGGAGAAAAAGAAACAGGAAAACAGAAATTGTGCTTTCTTCATCCTCTGAAACTAGTTCTTTTGACTTGGTAATACTCAATTTTCTGGGCAAACAGGTTGCTGGCCAGCATGTCACCAACTGCACTGAGGGCTCTGTTTTTTAATGAGGAATTAACCACAGCTCTCACTGCTGCAGTTTTGCATTTGGCTGTGAACTTCAGGCAGAAGCAGCTCACATTTTATGGTTCTTTGTTTTGTAAAATTGTGTAAAAATCAGCAGAGTGAAAATTGTTAGTTTTGCGTATTTTTAAATCACAGAACCACAGTTTCTTTGGCTTTGTTTAATCTTCCAAATTCATGGCTTGACTTCATGATACATTCTTCTCAGGAAACAGGAGCTGTAATGCTTTAAAAGCTTATGCAGAGGCTTTACCTATTGGAAACAATAATTTTGTTTTGAGGGCAAGAAAATTTCTCTGTACAGAGTAGTACTGTGCTAGAAGTGAGAGGGTGGGGAAGAAATACAGTGAGAGACATACACTGAACTAGTTTAAAAATTAAACTGGGCAGAGCTTTCCTTATAGGTAGAAGTGTTACTTTATCTGCTGAACATTGATTTAATAATGTAGGAACTCTTCTGGCAGCTAAAGCTGGCTATAAAACTTTTATGTCACCATTATTACAGAATCATCACCTGAAGTGGAGGTTATATTTAGTGATTTTTTTTTAATCACTTAATTGCCTTCAATGAATTTTCTAACAACAAGACTTTCCAAATGAGCTTTCCTCTTTTTCCCCTTTATTCCCCCACCTACGTGCTCTGTGGAAGCCAAAGGGCTTCCTGTGCCTTGAATGCTCATCTAGTGGCAGGGACCTGCTTGAGAAAAATTCTTGCCTATGTTTTTTTTGCATGTTTCTTTGACCAGAGGAGCATTTTAAAGATTCTAAAGAGGATGTTTCCATCTGACAGAGCTGTGACCAGATGTACGTCACATCTCACATCTTGGGAATGGCAGCCTCAGGAATTACAGACCACTGAATGAGGAAGCTTCTTGTGGGAACTGAGCAGAAGCATCTGCAGGAAGTCCTGAGGTGGGGGTGTTTGGAGCGCTGCTTTTTATTCTGTCTCAAACCATTTGCTTGAAGAACCTCCAAGGCTGAACGAGTCAGCTCCTGCTGTTAGGCAGAGTTTTACTTTGGCTTCATTCAATTTGGAATTAAAACATCCACCTGCAAGTTAGTGTGTGAATTTTGCTTCAGTTACTTTAATCCATTTTCATTACTTTTCTGTAGACAAATCCACAATTCCTTATTTTTTGCCTTTTTTTTTTCCTCTTGTGCTTGCTTTATGTTAGCAGGTTGTGATACTTAGGCATCAGACACCAAGTTCAGCCTTCAATGGAAAGAAACAACACAGGACGAGGAAGAGAAATTAATTTGCCTGGTGCCTAACAAGAGTCTTCCTATTCCATATACACTAGTCTTTAACAAGGTTGATGATTTGGGGCTTTCTTTTGCGGAAAGATTAGACTTCTCTTTCTGAGGGAGTCATGGGATTGCTGAGCTTGGATAGACATAAGGAGGAGTGGGAGAGGAACATGTTGGCTACGAAAGTATCTCAGGGATGTAAGGATTCTTTGGGTATCAAATCCTTTCCTCCACATCCAGTTAAACTGGGTTATAACTGTGCTGGGAGTGTGAGAGAAGAGAGGGAATTGCAGTCGCCAGCCCAGCTCAGCCACCCTCGCCTTCCTGTGGTGACAGCACGTGGGCAGGGCTGTCTGGGAGGTTTTCCTGGTGCACAGCTTAGAGCAGTGGTGTGGAAGAGCAGTGATGTGCTGCTGCTAAACAGACCATCCAAGCATCAAGGGAATTGGCTTCAGCTTCCTGGAGCTGCTCATGCAGAAACTTGTTAAGGGCTCCAGAGGGTGAGTGCTGTCTGCCTGGTGTTACGCGGCTGCTGCTTCTGTATTCAGCCCATGCTGGGTCTTCATGGGTTAATCATTTACAAGTGTGAGGTATCTTGTGACATGCTTTGCCAAATTTAATGTACAGGCTTCAATTTGAAGGGAGCAGAGTGTTGAAAAATGAAATGTTTCTGAAACTTAAATTGCAGTCATTTATATGAAAATGCCTTAGGTAGCTCGTTC